>BHFT01000830.1:0-77535 GCA_004320025.1 Laticauda laticaudata | reverse complement strand
GACGTGGGATAATACCCGAAGGAAGCTAAACAGCACACACACACACACACACACACACACACGTATATATATTTCATATTTACATTATATATCATATATTATTCCTGTTATCTATCCAAGTATACAGATTCTCCCAGACCATATAGAATTCTCTTTTTTCCTCCTCTTGCAACTCCATAGTAAACTTATTCATTTCCGCACAATCCATAATTGTTTAAATTAACATATTATCCATGGGATTACACTCCACTTTCCAATTTCGAGCATAGGTTATTCTCACTGCTGTCAGAATATGTATTATGAGATATTTGATTTCTTTTTTATATTTGCCTCTAATTACCCCTGATAAAAACATTTCCAGTTTGAATTCTATTTTTTCCTTTGTTATTTCTTGCAGCCAATTTTTGATTTTATTCCAGAAATTTTTGCCTTTGGGGCAAACCACCACATATGAAAGAATGTACCTGTTGTTTGTTTACACTTTCAACATATTGGACTCAAATTTGGATATATCGTGGCCAATCTCGATGGCGCTAGGTGCCAAAGATGAAACATTTTGTAAAGGTTTTCCCTATACAAGGCTGTCATTTTTAACTTATAATTTCTGTATGATTTGATTGCTTATTTTTACCCTTTGACGACTATTAAGTGTTATACCTATGATTCTTGATGAATGTACTTTTTTTTTCTTTTTATGAACACTGAATGCATTTGCACCAAAGCAAATTCCTTGTGTGCCCAATCACACTTGGACAATAAAAAATTATATTCTTTTCATTGCTGTGAAATCTCAGGCAAGGGCAAATCAAGCAAAGGATAGCTGCTTGAACAAGTTGCTGATAGAGGTAGTCCTCATTTAATAACCATTCCAACGGCACTGAAAAAAAATGACTTGTGCCTGTTTTTTTCACATTTACAATCATTGCAGCACCCTTGTCATCATGTGATAAAAATTCTTGAGGCAATTGGCAACTGACTCACATTTATGACCGTTGCAGTGTCCTGGGCTCATGTGATAACCTTTTGCAACCTTCTAACAAGCAAAGTCAATGGGGAAGCCATTGACAAATGTGTTACTTATTTAACTTCAGTGATTCACTGAACAACTGTGGCAAGAAAGGTCATAAAATGGGACAAAATTCACTTGACAACTGTTTCACTTAGCAACAGAAATTTTGGGCTCAATTGTGATTGTAAGTCAAGGATCCCTGTATATGCACAATCATGTGTGCTATGAAGGATTTCCCCTCATACTATTTTGACCCTACAAATGGAATAAGGATCATAGCTAATACAGCTGTGCATGTTTCCAATATGATTTCAAAATGTGTGGGAACACAAAAGCAGTACCTCTTTAAAGCAGCACATCTTTATCTAGGTTCCCATATTAGCTTGAAAATAGATGTGGTTCCTTTAAAGAGTCAGAGAATTAAAGTAACTACAAATTAAATGTGATTTTTCAAGCAGCCACATCTCTGGAAAAAGCTGAAAAAAGAGGCAAATGTATGCATGCCTCAAAGAGATAATATGTATATCCTGTAAGTCCATCTAAAATACTTCTGAATCATTTTTAAAACATTCACAGTTCTAATAAGTGCACTATATTTTTATTATTATTTTACTATATGAAAGGGAAGAAGTGAGAGCTGAAAACCAACCAAGGGAAGTTCTCCATAAATTAATTACAGAAGATGAAACAAAAGAAGCAATACAGAAATTAAAATGGAATAAATCCGTAGGACCAGGCATTTTTCCTGCATTATAAAAGTTTTCAAGACCTTTTGATTAAACCATTAACTCAGATAATGAATGAGATTCAACAATGTCAAGAACTTTTCTTCATCATGCTAAGAAGCTTTTATTTCTTTCATTTACAAAGAAAAGGTTTGGATTTACAAAACAACAGCAACAACAACAACCAACAACTCCTCTTTGCTCAACTTTCATATTATTGTTCTCTGCTCAACCTTCATGTCATGTCCAGAATTTACAGATCCATTTTTTTAACTGAATGTAGATTACAAGGCTTTTTTTAACCATTATTGCAAAGAGATTAAATGACATTTTTAACTGAAATGATACATCCTGATCCAACTGGATTCATTCCCAAGAGATATAAAAGATACATTATTTCTATTGATAATATAAAGCAGAAAAGGTAGAGAGCTATTATGACTTTTCTTAATGCAGAGACCACCTTTGCTAATTGTTAATAAAAGTCAGGATATACACCTGGGGATACAGCTGAAGGTTAGGAAAGTTAATCTCACATTGCATGCAATTCATAATTCAGATAAAGGAAATCAAAGGTATGTCTTTCCTATTAAACCTTCTTTCATAACCTATTAATCTACTAGAAATCTTAAACAAACTACTATAAGAATATATTTAGTGTAAAATAAATCAATTTTGCTGCCTTTTCAGCAGGGGCAGATCACCACCTATTTAAATATGGGGGCACCATCTCTTCCATTCTTATAATTTTTAATCATCCCCTGAATCTTGCCATTCAAATGTTTCCCGATTTCTGGAAAGGAACAAGTTAGTTATCGGTCCAACCTAGAGGTGGATGAACTCTTGCCACCAAGAACTGCATCTGAATCCTGTAAGGGAACATCATTTACTCTATAAATGCTTGGTCACACTTCACTGTACCATCTTTTTCACATCTTGTTCTAACTCCTTTTCTGGTACACTTTGAGGTACAATTTGCATGCTCTCATATGAGGTATCTACGATGTTTTTTCCCCAAAATAAGACCCTGTCTTATATTTTTTGCCATCAAAAAAGGCACCAGGTCTTATTTGGGGAGGATGTCATCCACTAACTAACCTCACTTGCACATGTCGCCTCTGGCCTCCTTTTCGCTGTGAGAGGAAATCAGGAAATCTTCTGAAAGTGGCAAGGCATTTCCTGAAGCCAAAAGGACAGCTCTGGATCGATCAGAGGCCTTCAGGAAAGCCTTGCCATCCTTGCTGGCTGCAGAAGAAATGGGCTGGCAAGGCAGATGTTGAGGTGTGCGAGCCCTGGCTTCAACTGTTCAAAGATAAGTAGTAAGGCAGCTCCACTCCCCCTATCCCCACCCTAGCTTAATTTTTACCTGTGCACTCTAGAGTCGGCAGGGTCTTAATTAGGGCTTATTTTGGGGATAGGGCTTATATTGGGCGCACATGTAAAAATCAAGCTAAGACTTGCTTTCTGGGTAGCTCATATTTTCAGGAAAACAGGGTACTCTTGCATCATTGTGTAGTTCTGGCTTTACTGTAAACATTAAGTGGACCATAAACATTGGTTGGAAGATTGTAAATGTAAATCCTTTTACATCTTCTCTTTGAGTAAAGGTTATATTAATTTATAGCTCCTTTCTACAGCCTTGGTTTTCATTGCCTCATAGAACACAGAAAGTGCAGAAAAGGGACACAAGAGTTTTCACCAAATTATTCTCTCCACCTTCTGCTGGAAGGAAGAAATTCATGGGGATAAAACCACCCCTTCCTTTGTGTTGTTCCCAGAAATGATCTTCTGGAATGGAAACCATCTCAGGAAGGATGATAAGCCCATGTGGAAAAAAATACAGTCCTGCCTGAAGTTACGAAACAACAGTGTTTAGTTTTAGTTGTCAAATGCTCCAAATCTCCGTGGGCCATAAAAAGAAAAGGCAACAAATTATGAGGCCCTCATAATTCTAATAGTGCTTTAGTTATGCAAGCCCTTCAGAGATGGAATATAAAAAAGTTTCAAGATTGAAGGTGACAGAAAAATTAAGGGCAAGGATTGAATTCTTATTAAAATATATTCCCTCTAAGGTGCTTAAGGAAAAGCATGAGGTACTCTAATCATAAAAATTGTAAAATTGATATATTTTATAGGATTCTCAGTAAAGGTGTCTAATGTACATCCATGGTTACTAGTGGAACATTTGAATGTTGCTTTCCAATAGGCAAAAGTTACTTTATTGAAATTTGACAGGGCATTTTAAAAACAAAATCAAAGCCAGCTTACATTACATTACAAAACGCACTGAGTAAATACAAAGAAAATCTCTAAAATGTTATATTATTTATTTTAAAGCAATTAATTCTGGTATCATATGAGCCATAGTGGTGAAGTGGTTAGAATGCAGTACTGCAGGCTACTTCTGCTGACTGCCAAGCAGTTTGAGTCTTACTGGCTCAAGGTGGACTTAATCTTTCATTCTTCCAAGGTTGGTAAAATGAAGATCCAGATTGTTGGGGATAATATGTGGACTTTTAAGCTGTAAAACACTATGAAGTGGTATATAAATCTAAATACTATTGCTTCCAATAGATGGGCTTTCTAATGATTAACATCCTGTACTGATCAATTAATGCATTGCATTAGTGTTAATAGTGATAAATCATTGCCCAAGGGAGGAATATTTTCTTTTGCCTGTCTAAAGGCACTCCACCCCCTCTTAATATTTTTAAATGAACAAGGGAGGAGTTTGTCTGCAATATTTGTACTCATTACATTATTACTCTGAACTCCTTCAGGTTTCAGACACACACACATGCACACACACAAAAACACACACAAACAGCTTCTTGGGAGATTATCGGTTTTAGCAATGGAGCAACAGAATTAGCAACGCAGCCAGAACTGTCAAACAAAGCAAAGGGTTTGCTTGCAAATTAGTTTTTAAAAAATAAACATACAGAGTTCCTCTGGCACATGAAGAGTCATCCAAAGTCTGACCAAGGTTCAAGAACCAGGACAATGTTGAAGCCAGGGCAAGGTTGTCAGTGAGGCCAAGGGTATAAGGTCCAAGAATGGAATTCATACACAGGAATCATACACAAGCTAAATGCTGTTTTCAACAAAGAGAAGTAAAAAAAAGTCTGTGATATAGACTGCAGCCAGCTGTCATTAAACAGAATGTTTACTTGGTTGTTTGGCAGGTACCCTAATAGATTCCCTCTGTTCTACTCTCTTCTCTACTTGTTTGATGCAGAGACAGGGAGGCTTTATGTCATCCTGACAGGTTCTTCTTTTCAGGTGATTGATCAACCTCATGTGATGCCTGGCTTCGTCCTTCCTGCTGTTGACTATCCAGAGGCTCAGTTGGGCCAATTTCTTCAACTTCAGACTCAGAATCTGAGTCAACAGTCTGGGCTATTAATAGACTCGGCTCGCTTTCAGCTGACCATTACCTTGGCAGCAGTGGTGGGATTCAATTTTTTTTACTGCCGGTTCTGTGAGTTTGGCTTGGTGGGCATGACAGGGGAAGGATACTATACAATCTCAATTCCCTCCCCACTCCTGGGGGAATCTCATTCCCTCCCCACACCACTAACCTACTTTCCAGCTCCATTCTCCCATGCAGGGCAACAAAAGAAGACCCAGCCAATCAGCTGGGACCCAGGAGGAAGAGAATAGATGGGGCAGGGCCAGTCAGAGGTAGTATTTACCAGTTCTCCAGACTACTCAAAATTTCCACTACCGGTTCTCCAGAACTGGTGAGAACCTACTGAATACCACCTCTGCTTGGCCGTGATTCTTCTTTCTGTCCCACAAGGCCATTCCCTTTTCTTTCTAACAAGTAGTTACTCATTTATCCACTCGCTATTCCCCCTTCCTAAGGAGTGTACTTCCCATATCTAATGAAACCACTTGATGAAAATAAAAGTTCATTTTCTACACTAATCATTTCTAAGTGCCATTTAGTCTTACGCATAAGGAGAGGACAGATCTCTCTCTCTCTCTCTCTCTCTCTTTTTTTTTTTGTAAATTTTATTTGGTTTTCACAAAAAAAATACAAATAAAACATCTTTTTTTAAAAGTTGCATAATCCGGTTACATTTCTTCATACAGACACAAATTCAATTTCATGCTCATTTTTATGTTCTATTCCATATCTTATTACTGTTTCACATTTCTGCATAACTTCTCCACTCTTTAATTTTCTCAGTTTTATTTTAATTATCTCATCTCAATTCAAATCTTATATTTATATTTTTGTCTGTCCTGTTTCAATTATCTTTTATCTTTCTCATTAAACAAGTTTCTCCTGTAGTTACTGATTGGAGTATGAGGCCTTTATATCTATTAAGTTTATCCATTTAACTCTTATTTAGGTCTTCAATATATATCCTAAAGTTATAACATTCAGTATAATACATAACTCCCATTCGGATTCTGCTTGTACATCTTAAAATAACACACTATATTCTTTAAAAAAAGAAAAAAATATATAAATATATGTAATTAAAACAACACATTCCATTCCAATTCAACTTCTATCATTAATATTAATATTCATTAAAACCTTAACTTCTTTAATATTTATTTTCAATTAAATTCATACTTCTATGGGAACAATTATAAGCTTTCCATAATTAATTTCCCCCTCTTCACTTATATTTTATAAAACATTAACTAATTAAAATGTTCCGCCCTTCCTAATTCAATTTTCTGATTTATTTTACTTCACTTATTTTATTAACAAAACATTTCATTAAAATTACACTAACTATTTTATCCCTCATTTTAATCATATATTGTTTCCAATTTTCTAAAGTTATTTCTATTACTAATATAACAATCTATATCTTATGTACCTTTACAGAATCCCTTTTTTAGTTAAATTTTCACCCATTATCTCTAAATAGGTCCTATTTCTCTTATATCTTGTTCGCGGTCCTTTGTAACTTCTTTTCCTTTCCTTCTTCTCTCTCTTCTTCTCTCTCCCTTTGTCTCCCCTTGTCTCTCTACCTCAATTTCTCTCTTCTGTATTCCACTTCTGTTGCTTTCCAGTATTCTACTTATTTTTTGAGATATTTTTTTTCTTTGGTTGTTTTTTTAAGTCTTAAATTCTCCATTCTCTTTCCTCCCCCTTTCTTTTCTTCCCCACATAGAATTACTTGTTCATTGAAGATGGCTTCTTCTTTGTCCCAGTCTTCTTGTTTTGCAGACATTTCTTGTTGTTTCTCACAGTTCCAAATCTCCATTCTAAGATTGAAAAACAAAGCCAAAAGAACCCCCTCCCTTCTTGTGCATTCTTCTTTATACTTTTTAAGTTCCATTTTCAATTCATCCCAGAAGTAGTACCATTGTATACATTTTAAACAACACCCGATTAATTTTAGTCATTCAAATGCAATAACCAAGAATCCAAAGATCACAAGTAATCCAAATACACGCAAGCTGTTTCTTTTTGCCTCTTGTTTATTTTTCTATTTCTCTTCCTGAGGTTCTATGTTTAGATACAAAGTTTCAGTTAAAATGTATCTTTTAGAAGTCTTGTTTGAAGTTTTTACTGTAGATTCTTTTTAATTCCAGCCAGTCTCCTCCCTCTTTCCAGATCCTGCCCTTTTATTCTTTTTTCTCTCCCTTCCTGCTTATGAAAAAAAAATTAGTGTCCAGAAATCTTTATTATCCCTTTGACATTTTGTTTTATTTTCAGCTTAATTGCCTGTTGATGTCAAAGCAGATTTTTCCAAGTTCTTATTTAAGTCTCTTAGTTGTCAGTATAGGAAAGGGAGAAAAGAAAAGAAAAAAACCCAAACCTTTCCCTTTTCCTCGCTGCTTCCGGCTCTTCTTTGGGAGCGATGTTTATTTTTTTGTAAGTTTAAATTCAGGGTACCTTAGTTGTTACTTTTGCAATTTATACCCACGTCAGCCAAAACTTTCACTTCGTTATCTTCCTCCTGCACATTTCTTTTCTGGTCGAGTTCTTTTTGAGGTGGCCATTTCTGACCACCCGCTGCAACCACCTTTGGGAAAGGGAGTAATGGCCAGCTGAGGAGGAGAGATGTGGCTTTCCTCAACCCTGCTAGCCAGTCTCCCCCCTCTTCACCACTACAGGGTGGCTTAGCCCCAAAACCAGCCAGCTCGGGGCACTCCAGCGGCAAGCCCAGACCGAAACCGTGCACAATCACGGATTTCTGTCTGTCGCCAAAGGAACTCAAACTGGAAGACCCGAGAGGACAGCTATCTCTTGAAGTGATTATTGGTGATCATTCAATATAAAATACATAAGACCCATCCTTTTCTCTGAATCACAGAAATATGTAAATGCAGATTTTAAGGTAGGGAGCATCCATCCAACACTCATTAATATATGTTTCTATTTCTGAATATGATCACCAGATCTCCTCAATGTTGAGTTACATAGTTAAAGAGAGGACTCAAGAACACTCCAGTCTGTGAACAAGAAACTTGCACAGAAAGGAAGCAATAATTAAGGTAAATAATGGCATTCAAGCAAGAGAAAGTGCTTTTCTTACCCTTTTCCTATAGCCCTCTTTCTATAGAAAAAGCTTCAATTGAAAGCTGGAGTAGTCTAGAATGACAATTGGTGCAGAGATATATGGAGTAGGGAACTTGAGTCATAAGAATTTTTCAGTTGTACAAATATCTATTTCTGATGGGAAGCTGCTCTTTCTCATGTTGGTGAGATGATGTGCAAGAAACTGTAATCTCTTTAGAGACAAGTGGTTAAAGTTATTCACACAGGGATCCTGACTGTGTACATTATTTTATCCCTGTATGTTTTCTAAACATCTTGTAGACTTTTATCTTGGCGTGGGGAGATACGATTTAAAGATTCTCATCTACCACCACATATTCTGGATCCCCTTCATGTGCTGTTTGGGGAAAAAAAGGCTGGTCATATTTTTTTAAATATAAATATGCATTTTGTTTTTGTTTTAAGTTATCAGTTGCATTCAAACACTTTTGGTATTATTAGGTCATTCTTTGCATCAGGCATCTCCTCTGTCCATGTAGAACAGTATGGAGATGGCCTTGAGCTTAGAAAAACAGGAAGGTTTGAGAAAGAAACTAAGGATTGTTCTGTTTGACTCTCTTTGGTACAAGGGAAAGAGAAACAAGAGAAAGAGAAAGAAAAAGAGAAGCTTTCAAGACTCTGCTATTGCAGCCTTTATCAGTGTATTAAAGTATTTTCAAGTACTGTCTGAGCTAAGAAGTTTAGAGAGGTTGGATCTAGCTAGCAGTTGAATAAGAGGCCACTAGGAAACATCAGGGCTATAGATGTAATTGGAAAACAAAATAAAAAAATATCCTGGAAGTAAATAAGACAGATGATTTCTGTACTAAATCCAAGAAAACCACAAGGTCTTCCAATAGCATCTACAGGGCAGGTTTTTAAAAAGATGGGGATCATGACTGTATGACCAAAGAGCACCTGTATTATAAGTAGGTTGAGTCATATGGATCTTCAAAGGAGTGGGGCTTCAATGGCTTGGTTGACTCTCCCTATAGACCCTCTACCACCACCCTCTGTGGACTTTTCCATGCAGTTATTAGTAATTGAACTCAATTTGCAGATGAGATTTCACTTGGCTTGACATTAATTGGGAGATACGAATTTGTACAATTTAAAAGTTAGGTGTCAGGAACCAGGCCCACATTGTGAGTTGATCAAATAACTTTTTATTGTTTTTTTGTTTTTTGTTTTAGAATAGAATAGAATTCTTTATTGGCCAAGTGTGATTGGACACACAAGGAATTTGTCTTGGTGCAATTGCTCTCAGTGTACATAAAAGAAAAGGTACATTCATCAAGAGTCAAGAATTATCAGGTACAACACTTAATAATAGTCATAGGGTACACTAAGCAATCAAATCATACTAGAAAACAGTCAATATAAATTGTAAGGATACAAGCGACAAAGTTACAGTCATATAGTCACAAGTGGAAGGGGATGGGTGACCAGGAGTGATGAGATTAATAGTAATAGTAGTGTAAACTTTGTAAATAGTTGGACAGTGTTGAGGGAATTATTTGTTTAGCAGAGTAATGGCATTCGGGAAAAAACTGCTTTTGTGTCTAGTTGTTCTGGTGTGCATTGTTTTGAGGGTAGGAGTTGAAACAGTTTATGAATCTCCACACATTCAAAGTATATATTTTTTTCAAAATCCCAAGGTGACAGGTTTCTAGAACCTAATCTGTTTTTATGTGTAGACAGGCTTTAATTCCAAATGTATAAAGCTTTTAATCTGCCACCTTTCAGACACTGGCAGGATGTACAAAATAGCATTTTACTTTGAACATGCCTATTATCTGCCTAAATTTCTGTTTGTTTCTGTAGTGCAACTGAATGCTCTAAGTCAGATGATGGAAACTTACTTGATAGCATTATAGGAGATCATTTTGAATTAAAAGGATGGTATCGCATTTTGCTTTTTTCGAAGATGTCTCTTTCAAAGATCTTGCTTTCACTCCGTGAAAGAACAACTGTAAACACAGAGAGTAACATGTGTCTTCTTCCTTTGACAAATATTGCTGTGTTTTTCACACCACTTCTAAGTAGTAATTCATTTTATGCATGAAAGTATACAAACTTACAACAGAAGATGTTACCCCCCCATCCCGTAGTCTTTAGGGAAGTGTCTACATGCTCTTCTCATCAAACATTTAGAGTTGTGGCAGGTATAGGTATATATGGGTGGATTAAAATTGTTTCTGCAAAATGAGGTGGTTGAATTAGAGAAGCCATCTGAATTACAAAAATAAGTAAAGTACATCTCTACCATCTGTGTAATTGAGAGATGAACAACCCATGCACTGATTGTTGTGGCTTCTGAAAAGCCACAAAAAGCTATTTTATTTATTTCCTACCATTTTTGGGGGGAGGGGGAACAGTCAACATTTTATAGGTAGTCCTCGACTTACAAAAGTTTGTTTAGTGACTGTTTGAAGTTACAATGGCACTGAAAAAAGGGACATGACCATTTTTCACACTTACAATCATTGCCACATCCCCATGACCACGTGATTAAAATCTGAATGCTTGATGACTGGCATGTATTTATGGTGGTTGCAGTGTCCCGGGATAATGCGATCACCTTTTGCGACCTTCTAACAGGCAAAGTCAATGGGGAAGCCAGATTCACTTAACAGCTGTGTTACTAGCTTAACAACTGCAGTGATTCATTTAACAACTGTGGCAAGAAAGGTCGTAAAATGGGGTAAAACTCATTTAATAATTTTCTTGCTTAGCAACAGAAATGCTGGGTTCAATTATGGTCATAGGTCGAGGACTATCTGTATAGTGGGAGTCTCCCCTTCCCTCTTCTCCCTTAATTGGTGTCTAGTATGTCTTTCCTTAGCAAGTGTATTTTCACATCTGGTTTTAGGCTGGCGGTGTTGGTACATGGAAAGCAGGTTAGCAGACAGGTGAATGGTGTTTGGAGAAGAGCTGGACTTGGTCTCCTTTGGCTGAATAGTAGTTGCACTGCCTTGGATTGAGACTGATTGATAGCTTGGCAGCTTGAGAGAACATAACCCAAGAGAATATCACCATGAGAATTTACTTGGTAATTTACTGAAATTGTTCTATGCTCAGTTTTCAGTATTGCAACCCAACTGATTTGGAACATGATTTAAATTTCCATCTGAGCTATTCTCTTCAGTGAAGTGATGATTGCAGCATGACATTAACATCCTATGGCAGGTGCCAATATTGGCAAAATGGCTGGCACAAGAATTGGAGCAGGGGAAGATGGAGGCCAGCTTTTGAACTGCAATTGTAGTGCTAGGGCTGATAAGAGGGAAGAAAAGACACTACAGCAGGTTGCTGATATTAGGCTTCTATAAAAGGGAAGGAAACAACAGCTGCTGCTACTACCATTCTTGAGGATATGATGAATTGTCAGACTTGTGAGGTAATCCAGATAAGAAGCATACCCAGGAGTATTAGCTCTCTCTTTATTGTAAGGTTACATTAATATAAGATTGCAAGTCTGAAAATACATCTTTCCCTCTTTGTCTTTACAGTCCAAGAAACTAGGGAGGGTTTCTTTTATGAGATGTTTTCCATAACTCCATAACAGTCCTTTCATCGTGCCACTTTTTTTCACTGGTTCTTTTGTAAATTATTATTCTGACTTCTGTCTGTAAATGTTAATGAATGGTGCTGTTGAGGTAATTCCCCGTTAGGAGAATGAGTGCATACAGGGAGACAAATTGAGAGTAGTGTTTGAATAATACACAAATAGTACACAGACACACTGTACATTAAATGTAGGTTTTTACTTCCAGAAAGGTTTAAAGCAAAGTTTAAAACAAGCAGTCCAAAGTCATTCACAGAGAAAATCAGTCAGTTTCTCAATCCAGGGATAATCCAGTAACAAAGTCCAGTTTCAAAAATGATTCAGTATCAAACTTACATCAAATCCAAGAATAGCAGTCAATAAGAAAGAAGTGGCAATACTCTCCAACAGAAGGAAACAGAGACTGAGACACACTCTCTTCTGAGACGAAAACTAAATAACGCAGGTTTCTGGCTCCATCTTATGGCCATTTGTGTAACCACACCCAATTGCAATTTTTAGCATGCTCGTAAAGAGACAGTATTAAAATGTCTATCCTGGTTTATATATTTCCATCCCAAATAGCTGTTAGGTTACTTATATTCCTAACAGGTGCCATGGCAACAGAGAACATTCCCAATGGAAGCCATTTATTTCCTGAAATGATGCATTTTGGGTAAATCAAATGATGAGAACCACAAGAATGGCTTCCCTAGTTGTCATTCATAAAATTAAGGCATTTCTGCTCCCCTTCCTCCAGCAGCATGGGTGAATGGAAGTTGAATGTCCAAGTACCTTGCTCTCACCTTTTAGCCCTTTGTTTCAGAAAAAAAAGAAGTTTCATTCAATTTTTCATTTCTTCCTAGAAAATGCATGTTGACCAAATTAATTCAAAAGTAGGATAAATAATAAATTAACTCAGAAATGTTGCCACCAGTAGTAGAGTGAAGAAAGTTATACCAGACAATAACCTCATGTATGCTCAATGCTTGGGTAAAGTCTCCAGAATACCTTTAAGCATTGTTACCAAATTTTATGTTGCAATTATTCATGTGGTAGAAAAGGGACAAGGAATAACCCCATGATTGATTCAGCTAATCTTTGAACGGAATATTTTATTTAATAAATCTATGTCCCACTTCCCAGAGGACAGCTCCTGGCTTGCCAAGTGTGGTTATGTGTCTTTGGTATAATATCACTTTTTTTAAAAAAAATATTGATTTATCAAATTATAAAATACAAAGAAAGTGTCAAAAAATAGAAAACTAGGAGGAGGGGGATGGAAAAAAAAAGGCTTCCAACTTCCAACTCTTTTTAGCACAGTAGAAGATAACAACAAAAAACACTTTTTACTTTTACACAACAGTATGTACAAGCCATTTCTTTAACAATTAGCTTATCTAATTAGCAAAAACAAAATTTTTGAAAAGATTTCATTTTTTGAAATGAAAAGATTTCATTTTTTTCCATTGCAAGCACAAAATCTAGAAGCAATTGCAGAATAGAAATAAGGTTTTATATATGCTGAAAAAAACTGCATTGGCAACAGGACTCTGCCCCCCCCCAGGAATTATTGTGTCATTAAAAGAGGCGTATGTATGTATGTATGTATGTATGTATGTATGTATGTATGTATGTATGTATAATATCACTTTCTGGGACCAACTCAGACTTTGAATAGTAAACTTCATTGGTGTGCATCCAAGGGGCTGTCCTTCTTTTGCAAAGAGGGTGAAATGTTTTCTAGCAAAGAGAAAAATGCTAAGGGAGGTCAGGTCTGTTTCTGGCTTAGGAATTTTATAACCCAATACTTATTCCCTGGCAATTTCAGCTGATTGGTAACAAAGAAATTCATTTTTGTTTGCTTAGTTTTAGCAGCAACAATTATACTAACTGGGTGCATAAATTCTTCATGAGCATATTATGCAGATAAATAAGATCTTACATTTTTAATGCTAAGTGTCCCTTCCAGACTCTTCCAAGTCAGCCTGGAAGGCAAATGCGCAAATTGGCAGATACTGTCTTTTGTAGCAAGGGGAGGGAAGGACTGGGGTTCTTAAAAGGCCCCCGATGGTCACAAAGAGCTGCGTCCACCCCAGTTCTGTTAATGGAACATAAAAGAAACAACTCATAATTGAAAACTTTGCTTCCTTTTAATGATAGATAGGTAGGTAGATAAGTAGGTAGACAGATAAATGATAGACAGGCAGACAGACAGACAGACAGAGTAATGACTTCCCTGGATGCTTTCCCAGATACCTATCTAGATGTCTCCTCCTCAGAGGAGGAACCAGTTCCTGGAACATCTGGTGAGAAGTTGGTCAATGGCTCCAAAAAGCCATCTGTGAGGGATTTAGCTGAAATACAGTTGCAGCAGGACAACCCTGACACTTCAGGTGGAGAAAGCCTGCATCTGAAGCCAATCAGTGATGAGGAAGAAGAATTGCCTTCTGCACCTGATCCAAGAACATGTATGGGAGAGAAAAGTCAGGAGCAGAGAAAGTCAGCCAGTTTACTCATGAGGAGAAATCTTCCCCCTTCTTGATGGACTGCACTGGAAGCTGGGTATTTAGCATAGCAGACAGGTGGAGGAGACACTGGGAAGAATGTGTTCATTTCCTAGTTGAGTGTTTTCTGATCATTGTGATTCCTGTCTTGCTTAAGCCCCTGTCACACTGCACCAACGGATGCAAAGAGGATGTAAAATGGACAAAAAAGCTTGCACATCCGTTGGTAACGAACGATGTTACTCACTGCCTCCATTTTTGCTTTCTCTCTATTCCGTCACAGCATCCATCTATTGATTTTCATCACTCAGAAAGTTTTGAGCTTGCCCAAAACTTTTTGCGGCGGAAAATGTATCCAAATTTTCCGTTTCTGCATCCGTACGTGTTCCGCTATGCCATCCGTTTCTGCATCTGTTACGCATCCGCTATATTCGCTAGGATCCTGCTGGCGCATCCGCGCAACTCGCATCCGCTCGACGCAGAGAGGAAGTGGAACGGACTCGGAAGGACGCGGAACGGATGCAGAACGGATGCAGAATGGATTTTGCCAAGGGAAACAAAGCGTTTTTAAAACTGGAAAAACTTTCGCAGAGGGGACCTATCTCGGCATATTAAGGATGTCTACAGGATGCCTAGCAGGATGCCTTAGAGGATTGCCTTCTAGAGTATGCCTAGAGGATGCCTAGAGGATGCCTAGAAGGTGCAAAGGACACCTATACTGCCTAATAAAAAAGGGAGAGGCAACACATCTCAGATCTCACTTTCAGAAACAGCAGCAGCCCTGCGGTAGCCGGACCTCTGAAGCCTTTAATCTGCCTCTTCCTCTTCCACAGCATCAGTCATGTTCCACCAGTGGAATCATAAACACAGTCCTTTGGCAGCCACCATCCTTCCTGCCAACAGTGCAAAGGCCATCTTACAGGGCTCTGAGAACTCTACTACGGGAAAAGAAAAAGGGCGCGTGAAGAAAGCAATCTGTGGTATGAAGATGGTTCACCAGAAGAGCAGAGATGGACTGCTTATAACAACTGCATGGTGGAGCCTCAGGAGCGAAGACACTCGGGGCATTCCAGAACTTCATGAGGATTGCCTCCAAGCCATGTTTGACGAACTTGTTGCAGTGCCTGACACCCAGGTTGACCAAGGCAAACACCAACTTCCAGCCCCAGGCCTGGAACCTGGCTCAAGGTTTGCACTCACTCTGCCCACCTGGCCTCAGGGACCACCTACGGAGCATGCAGTACGGCTGGAGGCGTGCCCACCCAACACCATCAGCATTGTGGTCAGAGAAGTGGTGCAGGGCTCAATCCGAAAGAATACAAGGAGGAGTCCTCCAGTGCCCCCTCCACTGAAGAAGGATGGAAGAAAGTGCAGAGCAGTGGTTACGAGGTGTGGGAACTTCCCACACACCGTTAGGAAGCCATCGAGGCAAGCACGTGGCACTGCACACGCCAGCCAAGTCGGGGTCCAACTTATTTCCAACTACAAGGGCTTCTTCCAGCATCAATTCCTTTCACCATGGTCGATGCTTGGGACTACAAGTTCATGAACATCGATGCTCAGGCAGCGGCTCATCTTTCAAATCCCAGGTATACAACGGCCAGTCACCTCAAGAGGAGCTGGAAAATAGCAACCTCATCATGCGGCTTTTCCCAGATCCAGAACCCCCGCCCAACGACACACAAGATGTGCACCTACCTTCATCGTGGGGGATGATGCCTTGCTCCCTCACAACCACCAACCTCATGAAGCCTACACCTCCAAATACCTCACCCTTTTGAAGCAGAGGATCTTCAACTAAGGCGTCCAGGGCAAGGCGGCGTGGTGGAGAACGCTTTGGCATCCTTTGCCAACAGCGTTCCAGGGTTACTTCTCACCCACCATTGCAGATCACCCACAGACCATGAGGAGGATCATAAGGAACTTGCTGCAATCACTGCCACAATCTCATGCGCACCGCTCACCCAGATCTTGCACAACAGCTCAGTGGGCCTCCAGCAAGGCAATGGGGACATGGAGCCTGGGGAAATGGAGGGCAAGGGGCGAAAACCTGATAGACACTCAGGATGTGCAAGGCCAACAACAGAGCCTCACGTGAAGTGGAAAGAAGCAGCGCAACCTCCTGAAAACACTGGTGCAACTCCCCAGCTGGAGCGGTGGAGTGCAAGACAGGGATGATAGGCTTAATGGATGCTTCCGTTGCAGCACTGTCTTCATCACCACTGATGAGATTGGGCCATGTATGTTGAGTGGCCCTACAATGGAACAGGGCATTAATAAAGAGGTTGATGTTTATGTTGACATGTGTGGATGATTTGATTATATTGTTATTGATAATAAAGGGCCATAGTGTGGCGCTGGGAGGTGGACCAATTCCAGTCCCATATGCTTGCACTGGAGGTTATCTATCCCACGGTTATTACTCATCCCAAAGGTATCCCTGCCCATCCCCACAGCGTTATCCCTGCCCATCCCACAGCTATCTTAACCCATCCCCAAGCATGCAAAGCTTAAACCTTTCTAAAAGTTTTACCACCAAAGACTTTATTAAGAAAAAAGAAAGAAGCAATCATATGTGTCGTGGAATCAAAATAGACTTTATTAAACAACAAAGCTTATAAGACAAAAATGAGTCCTGCGCACTCCTCTTTGGTCGCTCAGTCTCAGGTGAAGGGGTGCAAGGTTGCTGTGGAGGTGGCTGTGTGCTGGGAAGTGCTTGTCATTCAGCTCCTCCAGAAGCAGAAGCAGCAGAAGCCCCAGCCCAGAAGGAACCGAGCCCGTGCTGCAGAAGGCCCCAGCAAAGAAACAGAGGGCAGGGAGCGGGATGGTAGCCCTGTCCCTCTTGCAAGGGGGCTGGCAGCAGATGGCTGAGGCTTGCCTGTGCTTCAGCATGGTATGTGGGGTTGCTGGCTCGCGCAGGGAGGCTGGCAGAACCAAGGCTGGCAGGAAGGCTGCAGGGAGCCAGGCACCAAAGGCTGGCAGGCAGGCAGGGCACAAGGCTGACACGGCAGGTGCACCAAGGGCATGGCAGAAAGGGCTGGCAGGCAGGCTGCGCAGGCAGGCTGCAGGCAGGCTGGCAGGCAGGGCAGGCAGGCACCAAGGCTGGCAGGAAGGTGGCAGGGAGCATGCACCAAGGCTGGCAGGAAGGCTGCGCAGGCAGCAGGCACCAAGGCTTGGGCAGCAGACTGTCTGGCAGCCAAGGCCTTAGGCAGGCAGACAGAAGGCTGGCAGGGAGGCTAGGCAGGCAAGGCTGGCAGGCAGGCAGACAAGCCAAGGCTAGCGTGGAGGCTGGCAGCAAGCTGGCAGGCAGGGCAGACAGCCAAGGGCTGGCAGGAGGCTGCAGCGAGCGGGGGGGGGATTGGCAAGCAAGGCTTGCAGGCAGACATTTGCAGGCAGACATGCAGGCAGGACAGGCAAGGCATTCGATGGTCTGGCAAGCAGCGTTCTTTCCTCTGAATGTGACCTGCTTCCGAGCTGCCTTCCGTTATATCTTGCGGGCTGGACGCAATGCATTCCTCCTGCACTCGCAATTAATGCTCGACGGCATCCGCTTAGGCTTTCGCTGTTTGGCATCTGCCTAGGCTTCCGCTCTGCACCCGCTTCATTCCGCTGTCATCTGCTCGTGCATCCACTGCTATTCCGTTTCCACATCTGCTTTGTTGAGGTATCGCCGAAGCCTAGCGGATGTGAGCCATCCGCTCCCATCCGCTTCCATCCGCTTGGGCTTCCGTTCCGCATCCGCTTTCCATCCCGCCCTGCGATCCTCCCCCTGTCCGTTGTTATCTCGCCCTCTAGTTATGCAAATTTTTGCCCTTTGAGAGCGGAGGAACATTTTGCTTGTCCGTTGTGTCCGTTTTGCATCCGTTGGGCAGTGTGACAGGGCCTTTAGATCGTGCCTTTTGAACTCTGGATTTTTGAAGTCTGGACTTTTCTTGCCTTGTGAACTCCCTTGTATTGCGGGTTTAATTTTGCCTAGTGGATTTATTTTGATTGGGAAACTTTCAAGTGCCTTGTAGACTCATTAGTGATTGCTCTGTGGACTACCATTGGTCAGCTTGTGGCTGGACTTAATTGGGACAGTTCTGGGGTTTTGGTGAAGGGAATTGCTGGGGAATATTAATAAACCCCTAAACCACAGCTACATGTGTATATGAATGAGTGGGACAGCATAGATAAATAAAGAGACATAGAGAGGATAGATAGAGATAGGCAGATATAGATAGATGGTAGATGATAGATAGATAGCTAAAGAGAGGGAGAGAGAGAGAAATTGAGAGATAGATGTATAGATATCTCTCTCTCTCTCTCTCTCTCACACACACACACACGTTTCAAACTAATAGTTTATGGCAGTTGCTTAATGAATTAAAACTTCACTGAAAGAGAAGACATCCACGAAGAATATGTGTGAAAAATTGAAATGACAAGATTGCAAAGGTAACTTTATCATGGATATGTATTCAGGAAGCTTATTATGCTAAGGGTGAAATGGAGATGTATAAATTTGCAGAGCAACTACGGTGATGTGGAGAATGACAGCTGCCGTCTTATTTACTGATTATTTTTTAAAAAATCTTACTTAAGCACAAGTAAAACCCTACTAGAAATGTAACAATTTAAATTTGCTGTAATTAATATTAATATCCGTTTGCATCAGTGCCACTTAGGCAGTCATACTCTTTGACAGCATTAGAAAAGATAAACTTGACATTTTCCTTCCTGCATGGAGAGGACAGTCAGACAATATTTTTTTCCTATTAGTTTGGGAGAAAATAGGAGATCCTGATTTCATGAATGCTATCATCTTCTTCTTCTTCTTCTTCTTCTTCTTCTTCTTCTTCTTCTTCTTCTTCTTCTTCTTCTTCTTCTTCTTCTTCTTCTTCTTCTTCTTCTTCNTTCTTCTTCTTCTCCTCCTCCTTCTCCTTCTCCTTCTCCTTCTCCTTCTTCTCCTTCTTCTTCTTCTTCTTCCTCTCCTCCTCCCTCTCCTCCCTCTCCCTTTCCCCCTCCTCCTTCTTCCTTTCCTTCTTCTTCCCCTTCTTCTCCCCCCTCCTCCTCCTTTTCCTCCTCCTCCATTTTTGGCCAGAAATAAAAGGAGTCCTAAAGCTATGGAATGATTCTTTGAGAACTAATCCAAGAAGGCAGGTAATAAAACACTGGAAGGTTTTTATTGGATAGCTGTTTACAGGTTAAATTTGCTACCCAGGTATATCCCAAATTAAATGAAAATGTGTGCAGTGTATTGGAGATATTGGTCTTATAAACCATAAGTCAGGCATCTTTTAAAATGTATTTTGTTTAAAATCAAATTGAAAATCTTTTCATATTTATGATGCTTTTATCATAAAATGTACTCCCCCCCATAAGAATATGCAGAAATATGTAAATTTAATATGCAGAACAGGAAGATGATGTATGAAATTTATATGTTCACAAATTACTCATATTTAAATAATATATAGAAAAGAATACCATTTCCCTGAAAATACAACCTTCCTTGAAAGTAAGTCCTAGTTTGATTTTTACATGTGCACCCAATTTAAGCCCTATCTCCAAAATAAGTCCTAATTAAGATCCCACCCACTCCAGAGTTGACAGGTAAAAATTAACCTAGGGTGGGGATGTGAGTGATGGTGGTGGAGCTGCCCTACTACTTACCTTTGGATAGTTGTAGCCAGGCCTCACACACCTGACAACTGCCTTGCTGGCCCATTTTTTCTGCAGCCAGCAAGGCTGGCAAGGTTTTCCTAAAGGCCTCTATAGCTGATTACAAAGCTCTGAACTGATCTGGAGATCTGTTATTGGCTGTAGAGGCCTTCAGAAAGCCTTGCCAGGTGCAGAAGAAGTTCCTGAAGGCCTCTGACAGTGAAAAGTAGGCCGGGGGGCAATGCGTGCAAGTGAGGTTAGTCAGTGGAAGACATCCCCTGAAAATAAGACCTGGTGCCTTTTTTGGTGGCAAAAAATATGTAAGACAGGGTTTTATTTTCCAGGAAACATGGTATTTAAAGCTCAGAATTGAATCCTGGGGTCTTGTTGCCCTCTGAACTTGTTAGTTTTCTTGCAAACTTTTCATTACCCAACTAGGTAACATCATCAGTGTTAGAAAGGTGTGGGAATTGATCTTGTATCTCATACTAGTCATTATCCTGAATAACCAAATTCCAAGTCCTTTAGTGTGCCTATTTTCAAGAAAGTTGGGCATTATTATTTCTGTAAAGTAAACTGAATGGTATTATTCTGTATTCTTTTTTTTTAATATAAAATTAGCTAGATTACATACTAATGGGAGCATGGAAATTCTGGTTTGCTTGATTCTTTGAGAAAGAAAAATCCCCTTTCCTTCTTTTATTCATCATATCCTACATTATTCTTCTTAGGTTTAGAAAAATATCAATTTTGTTTCATGGTATCACTTACTGTGTTAAGGATATCACCACTGTTAACTAGGAAAAGATGACCAAAATTGTTTGCACCCATCTTTGAAAGTTCCCATGTTTCATATTTAGTAATGTTGGGTAGACTTTTTTCTGCACATCAACTTTCCGACTCATGTCCAGTAAGGCTAAGAAATTATATTCCATTTGGATTTTTGGAAGTGGTATTACAGCAAAATTATTCCTGCTTCTGCTTACTAACTGCATAAGATCCCACACACCAGCTGTGATTTTCTATTTTTTCAATTCTTATTTGATATGCAACATTGCATAGCCAGGTGATCACAGTAAAAAAAACACAAGATGGAAATGGGGAATAAAATAAAGCGATTGTACCAAATCCAGATGATTTTTTAAAAGCCTGGCTTTCAGTTTGATCCAGCATTATTATATAAACTCAGAGGAATGAATTTATATGGGCAGGACTGATCTATGTGGCTTCTAGTAACAAAAGAACTCTTAGCTATATCTGGACATTTCTTTCTTCCTTGAAGTTTTTCACAGGAGGAAATGTGGTGATTTAGGATACCCAGAGGTATTAGGGGTGACATGATAGCAGTGTTCCAATATCTCAGGGGCTGCCACAAAGAAGAGGGAGTCAAGCTATTCTCCAAAGCACCTGAGGGCATGACAAGAATCAATGGGTGGAAACTAATCAAGGAGAGAAGCAACTGGGTAGTGGTTTGAACTAGAAGACCTCCAAGATCCTTTCCAACTCTGTTTTTCTATGATATTACCTCACTTAAGCAACAGTCCATTCTCATGAGATCTTGTCAATCTGCTTCTTTTCTCTCTTTTCTTCTCACATCTCAATTCTTTATTTAGTTCAATGATATCACATAAATGGGCTTTAGGATCTCCCTCTCTCTCTCTCTCTCTCTCTCTCTGTGTGTGTGTGTGTGTGTGTACAAATACACAGATACACATGATTGCTGCATCGTAATAGCACTAGCACTTAGACTGATATACTGCTTCATACTGCTTTAAGCGGTTTACACAGTCAGCATATTGTCCCCAATAGTCTGGGTCCTCATTTTACCAACCTTGGAAAGATGGAAGGCTGAGTCAATCTGGCAGTCAGCAGAATTACCCTGTAGTACTACTTTTTAACCACTGGGCCACCACGGTTCATACGAATGAAACTAACGTAAGTGATAAAGAATACACAACTGCTCAATATCATTAGATCTAGCAAATACAGAAAACTAGAAATTCTCAATAGTTGCCTTTTTTCATTGTTTGTGGAACCTCCTGACTTTGTAACTTCTGAACCTAATTTTGTGAAGCTTTTTCTCCAGTAACATTGTATTACTAACCAGGGCATGCAAAACCTTTGCCAGACCAATTCTTGAATACAGCTCATCTGTCTGGAATCCACACTGTATATTGGACATTAAAACAATTGAGCGGGTTCAGAGATATTTCACAAGAAGAGTATTCCACTTCTCTAATCACAATAGAATCCTTTATGCCACCGGGCTTGAAATTTTGGGCTTGGGCAATCTGAAACTGCGCCGCCTGGGGTCCAATCTAAGCATAATACAAAAAAAAATCTGCTACAATATCTCAGCTGTCAATGACTTATTCAGTTTCAACCACAATAATACACAGGCAAACAATTGATACAAACTCAACTCCAAATTCAATAGCAGAAAATATGACTGCAGCAACAGAGTGGTCAATGCCTGGAATGCTCTACCTGACTCCATTGTTCAGCCTCAAACCCTCACAGCTTCAATCTCAAACTGTCTACTGTGGATCTCACCCCATTCCTAAGAGGTCCATAAAAGGGGCATGCATAAGTGCACCAGCATGCCTACCGTCCCTGTTTAACTGTCCCCATTATTTGTATTGACTTCCTTTGTTTGTGCTTGTGTTAATACTTCTACCTGCTATTTTGTACATGTTTGACAAATAAATAAATAAATAAATAAATGGGTTGTGTTTTAAATTAAAATGATCCAAACACTGCCTAGATAGAATGTGAACAGTGTTGTCACCAGCAAAAGAATAGTTTTGCTTACTCAGTCATTGTAAAAAGAACAGTACACACAGAATACCAAAACTTCTCAGACATAGGGGACCCAAAACCTCCTTTGAAAGGCTTTCATCAACATTACTTGGTCTCTTTGCTGTCGTTATATTTCTTCCATTCTGGCAGCTAATTACATTAACATCAATTTACAGGTTCTACTCACACTATCAATTAGGAGCACTCTCAGAATGACAGGTTCAAAGCACAAGGAGAAACAGGGAGACCTTTCAAAGCAAACTGGCTCCTTCTGCTCAATTTGGTACTGCACAAAGAAGCAAGAAATCTCATTCTGACTGTGAATTATAGATGTTGTAGCCAAGCACAACGTATCTGAAGAGCGCCTGGTTAACTTGCTGTCTGGTTTAATCTTCCTGCTTTTTCCCTAGGGCCATTTTGAAGCCTCCCTCTTTCCCCAAAGAAGTAAACAGTAGAATTAATTATGCTAGATGATCCATTTCCCTGTGTCAGTTGGATCTCTGAAGCTTTACAGAAGCTGGATGGAAAAGAAGCAGCACAGATGTCCTCTTTCAGAGAAAAGCAGTCCACATAATGAAATCCATTTTCTCTTCTACACAAGTGTCATTGGTTCCCTGCTTGTGTTCTGTAAACAATTAGAAAATAAAACCTGTGATTTTACATTCTCTAATAGGAGCATTCTTTCATTCCCAAATAGGAACAGTCTCCAATTAATTAGAAATAAGTGACATGATTTTGATGTATAGGTCTGGATTTGTTGAGCCTATAGAAATCTTATGGGAGTCATTCCATATACAGTATTATATATATATATATAGTGCTGTTAAGGGACGGCTGCTCTTCATTAGCAAGCTGCTATTCATTAGCAAGCTGGCTTCACATGGAGCCAAGCTGCACTGAAAGCCTCCAACACAAGAACAGAGTGTTGCCAGCCAATCAAAGCCACAAAACGCACAAACAGACAGAAGAAACAGAAACACCAATCAATCAAACTCCCAAGTCCAGTGAACACATTCGGACCCAGGGCTCTAGCAATCAGAATGGACAGCCTCAAATTTAAACAGAGTGTGAGACCACTCCATAAGTCCCTGATGATGCAGATGAGATTCTGCTGAAACTGTTCGCTACAACTTTAACAGCACTACATGACGTGGGATAATACCCGAAGGAAGCTGAACAGCACACTGTAGTACCGCGAAAAGCTTAAAACAACATTATATAATATATATATTATATATATATATTCTATAGTATATATATATATCTCACAACCTATAGTCAAGGATGTAGAAAAAAAACATCCCTGCCACCTTAGCAACCGAGGCTAGCCTCAAATTTAAAACCGCCGTGAATGTGATCTGCTGAACCCACATACAAACTTCCAATACAGAAGCCTGATGACAGCAGATGAGATTCTGCTGAAACGTTGCTACAAGTTTTTTTTTTTAACTTTAACAGCACTACATGACATGGGATAATACCCGAAGGAAGCTGAACAGCACACACACACACACACACACATATATATATATATACACATACACACATATACATGTGTATGTGTGTATATGTGTATGTGTGTGTGTGTGTGTGTACACTGTATAATGTCTAAAGTGAGGTCAACAAACAAAGAGTACTTATTACAATAAAAAAATAAAAAGAAATCTGATTTTCTCCAATAATTTACTTTCTTCGAATGAATTTGCAGATGCAGGAAATTTAAATCTTGCAAAATCCAGTAAAATAATAGCAGCAACAATGAAATGTAGTTGTATCAGGCAGGATTTGACCTATAAAGAAAATATTGATATGTTCTCCTTCTAAAGAACCTATTGAGAAAGGTGAAAATCCTTCCTGTTTCTATCCTTGTAAAATCCTTGCCAAACTGCCAGCCAGGTCTCTCCCATTAAAAGGATGAGCCTGCAAGCTGATTTTCACCAAGTCATACAACTAGCAAATACACGAATATGTCAATTTATAGTATGACGCCTGGCTCTTACGTTTTGCCTCAAAAGCTCAGGAGGGGATTTATTCACTTCCACAGTAATAGAAAATCAATTTGAATGGTGGCCACCAACTGTGTCCTTTCCATTTGCAGTAATAAGTTAGTTTGCATAGCTAAAAGATGGTGCTTGGCCATAACAATCCTTCTTTTTAAGAAGAGCAAGAAGACAGTGAGTTCACTGTCCACTGTGGTCCTATTAGTTTAACAAACATGGGCTAGAAATGTGTCTTGAAAACTGCTGAATTGGTTTGAGGGGAAAAATATATTGGAAGATTTGTAGACAGGCATTAATGGATCTACTCTTCTTTAAGGCTTAGTGTTGTATCATCTGACTGAAAAATGTGTTCTCAATCATCTAAAATAGCTTCAAATATTATACAGACTTCAAGCAGACTTTGGAGTTCTTGTTCAATGGCTTGCTACCTTTTTCTTTATGGATTTGTTTTGAAAATCATTTCAAATTAGGGCACAGAAGCAAGGAAAAATAGGATCAACAGTGAAGTATGGAGAAGCCCCTTCAATTGTTGGCTGAGCATTCAGTCAGCGGGCTGGGGTTTCTTTAATTCCAGTTGATCAGTTCCAACCTTGTTGAAATGGCACATCACTGACAGCTTACAACCCTATTAATGTTCTCCTGTGATGTTGTTGCCAGGCATCTTTAAGGAAAAGATTCAGGACATAGAACAACAGAGTTGGAAGGGACTTTGGAGGTGATCTAGTCAATCCCCTGCTCGAGTAGGAGGGTCTATGCCAAATATTAGCCTCTACCTAGGATTGAATTCAGAGCCTCCTGATTGTGAGGCAAGAGCTCTGCCTCTTAACTGAAGTTAGCAACCTTTCTACAAGGTTTCAGTTAGGAAAGCTTAAGGAAAATTTAAAAGCAGCTAGGTATCATGAGCAATTCATGATAGATGTTTTAAGGGCCTGTCACATTGGCCGACGGATGCAAAACGTATGTAAAAAAGACACAGCGGACGAGAAAATGTTCCATCCGTTGTTATACACTCTCAAAAGTTGCCTCCGAAATTTGCATAAAGAGAGCGTGAGTAGGCCACAACGGAAAGGAATGGACGGGGGAGGACGGGTAGCCAGGCACACACGAGGCGGATGCTCCAAGCGGATAGCCTAGTGGATGGAAGCGGATGGCACAGTCCACACAGTGGTTTCCGAGGGAGCACAGTAGAGCGGACACGCAGGCAGAAAGAGCAAGATGGCCGAGCGAATGCCCGAGGCGGGATTGCAGAGCTGTGCACCTGCGCATGCGGGGAGATGCATTACTGTCAGCCCACGGATATAAAAGGAGCAGCATCGCAAGCAAGTCAGCCATTACAGGCGGAAAGGCCTTTCTGCCAGCACAGCAGCTCCAGCCAGCCAGCCAGCCAACAACATGGCGGAAGAAGTAGAAAGCCTCTGCCATCTGCTGCGCAGCCTGAGCAAGAGGGACATGGGCCACCATCCCCGTCCTAGCGCCCCTGACTCTGCTTCTGCTGGGCTTCTGCTGCTCGGGCTGACTCTTTCTGGTGGCTGGAGCTTTGCTGGCGCTGCCCTCCTGGGAGCTGCGTGCTTCTGGCTGGTGCTTACTCTGCTGGGTGCTGCTCCTGGTGCTGGGATTCGCTTGGTGCGCATTACTCTGTTGGTTGCTGCTCCTGGGTGCTGGGGCTTCTGCTTCGGTGCTTACTCTGCTGGTGCTGATCCTGGTCCTGTATGGTTTCCTTGCTGGTACCCTGCTTTGCTGCTACTGTTGTTGTTGCTAGCTTGCTGGTGCGTGTGTGGTAGGCAAGCAGCCCCTACAACCTTCAAGCCCACTCTGACATGAGGGCCCAGATGCCCTGCAGGAGGGAGGAAAGGGCATCGCGCATGACAAGATTGGGCGAGAGGAGCGCAATAACTCATCGAAGGCTAGGTGAACATGAGGATGAGGTGGCTGGAATGGCCTGAGGTGAGAAACGAGTATCTTTGCGCGGAAAGGGACACAGCGCTCTAATGAGACACCAAAGAGAAGTAGGCTGCCTTGAGATGAGAAGGCGAGCAGCCTGGGCGATCACTTTGGCAGCGTGCTCCTTGGCTGGTGGAAGCAACCCTGCAACACCTGGTAGCGGGAAGCCTGCACTCAAAAAATCTTAGCCATGCGACGGTCGAAGCTGACGGCACCGAGAACGACCTATGTGAATGGCCAAGTGGCAGCTTCCTGTGGCGGGTGCAGATCTGCCACCTTAAGCGAGCGAGCCCCTCTACACAACCGCTTTTTACCTCTCTCTTGAACAACTGGACAGAGGGTAGCGGAGAGCGATCTGTTTGCGCTCTTCTGGCCAGAGCAGGCTGTGAGTACATGGTAATCTGTGGAGCGTGCCACGATGGAGACGCCCTCCCACGCATGGGCAGCTCCCCGTAGCGGAAGGGCACGTGGAAGACCCGTTACGGCAGTGGGAGCAAGGGAGAAGCACTTCCACCAGAGACCAACCCACATCCACCCCCACTCGCACCCACAGAAGCAGGCAGAAAGGCAGACCGAGGGGCAGAAGCCACAACTGTCTCTGGCGGAAGATTTTCCAGGGACACCATCAGAATCAGAATAGATATCCTCTCCTCAACTGGTACACGACAAACGTCCCATCCTCCAACGCGTACAAGGAAGACCTTCCTCACCTACATCACCAGGACCCTCATGCGAACATGTCCAAATCACAGACCGAGGTGATCAAGAGCAGGATCACTGGTCTTACTCACAACCCTCCAGACCCCAGCTGAATATCTGCCTCCCACCGCTCAGTCGCAGGTCTGCTCCTCCACCCCATCTTGATGTCACTGCCCTTCCAAGGCTTTTCCAGCAGGCCCTCACCTACCAAGCTACTGGCAACCATGGCTCCAGAAGCGACAGGCAGCCTTCCCAGTTCAGGCATCAAGGTAACATCGAACGGCCACCGAAAGTGCCACCGATGCCACTGATGCCACCGATGCCACACCGACGCCAGACTGATGCCACCGACGCCACAGATGCCACCCACACCACAAATGCCACCGACGCCTTGCCACTCGCTCAGCTGCCAGACCAGGAACATCCCCAGTACATTGGGCTCCTTCGCTCCACCCGCAGAACAACCAGCCCAGCCTCAAGAACATCTGTCATCGAAAAGATGATTGGGGCTGACACCCCCATTCTTGGAGGAAAGGGAGCCTCTCAACACACAAGGGCTGGGCCAGCTATCTGAGAGCTTGCCTCCAACACACCATCCCCTGTTGTCCTCTCGGGGCCAGACACCACAATGGCGCCTCAGACCAGCACTCAGGCAGCAACCACCTCGCACAGCACCTGGACCCTTCACTCATGAGACTAATGGGCATGCCTGAGAGTGACTGAGAAGAGTGCCAGAGACTGGGTGGCTACCTTGAATGCGACTTTATCTTTGCTTGGGATACTTGGGTCATTTTGCTTTTTACCAGGCTTTTATTAAAGAATGATTATCTTTGCTTCACACACTTGCTTCATTTATTTTATTAATAAAGTCTTTGTGGAAAGCTTTAGAAATGATTTAAGCCTTTTGCATGCTTTGTGGGATGGGTAAGGATAGGCAGTGGGATGGGCAGGGATACCTTTGGGTGGGTAATAGCTGTAGAGATGGGGCAGGGATACCTTGGGATGGGTAAGGATAACAATGGGATAGAATAAGCCTCCAGTGCAAGGCATAGTGACTTTATGGTCACCTTCATGCCACACCTTTGGCCCTTTATTAGTCCATAAACATTGTAATCATTCATGCCACACATGTTCAACATAAACACAATCATTTATTAAATGCCCTGTTCTTGTAGGGACACTCAACATACATGGACCAGATCTCCATTCGTGTGATGAGACAGGCTGAAGGAAAGCATCATAAAGAAGTTACTATCCTGGTCTTGCGCTTCCACTGCTCCAGCTGGCAACCAGGTTTCTGGAGGTTGCCGCTTGCTTCTAACCCTTCAACGTGAAGCTCTGTTGTGGGGCCTTAGAACATCCCAAGTATCATATCAAGGTTTCGCCCTTGCTTCCATTCACCAGGCGCTTCCATGTCCCCATTGCCTTTTTGGAGGTCCATGAGCCTGTTCGCAAACAGCTGGATAGGGGTGCACATGAACGACTTGTTGCAGGATGCAGCAAGCTTCCACGATCCTCCGCTTATGGTACTGTGGGCGATGCTCATTGGTTAGTGAGGAAGTACCTTGGAACCGCTGTTGGACCAGGATGCAAAGGCGTTCTCCACCACCTGCCTTGGCCTGGACAGCCTGTACGTTGAAAGATCCTCATTGCACGGGGGAGGCATCTGGACGGTGTAAGGGCTTTATGAGGAGGTTCTGAGGGAGAAGGCGTCATCCCCCATGATGAATAGGGGCACATCTTGTGTCGTCATGGGAGGGGGGTCTGGAATCTAGGAAGCCCATGATGAGGTTGCGTTACCAGTCCATCCTTTCAGTGATTGGCATTGTATAACTGCGGCATCTGAAGCTGACCATGTTTGCCTGAAGCATCGATGTTCATGGAACTTTGTAGTCAGCATCAATCCAACCCAATGGCACAAATGAGGAGTGATGCTGAAGAAGCCGCTTGTATTTGAAATAGTGGACCCTGACTTGGCTGGAGCTTCTGGCGGCCACGTGCTTCCCATCTATGGCTCCAAACGGTGTGTGGGAAAGTCCACTTTCTGATTACCAATTGCTCTGCAACTTTCTTCCAGCCTTTTCCAGTGGAGGAGCACTGATGAAGAAGCTCCTCCAGGTATTCTTCGATGATGGCCTGCAACACTTCTCGTGACCACATGCTGATGGTGTTGTGTGGCACCCTCCAGGGCGTACTGAGATGCTCCTGTAGCGTGGTTCCCGGAGGCCAGTGGCAAGAGTCAGTGCCACCTTGAGCCCAGGGTCGCAGGCTGGGCTGGAAGTTTGGTGCTCTGCTCTTGCGTCAACGCTGGGGTCTCAGCCGCTCCTACAACTTCATTCAAACATGGCTGGTGGCATCCTCATGAAGTGGGCTGGAATGCACGAGGGTCTTCGTTCCTGAGCTCCACCATCATCCCGCCCAGCTTGTTATACAGTCCAATAACTCTGGCTCTCTTGGCGACCATCTTGCGGACCCAGACACTTCTTGGCTGCCTCCTTTTTCTTCAACGTAGAACAGGTGAAAAAGCCAAGTAGAGTGGCTTCGCACTGTTGTGGAACGATGGTGTTCCAAAAGGAGTGTGTTGAATGATCCATGGTGGAGATGACTGGATGCTGTGGAATAGCCAAGAAAGTAAGATGAGCCTGAAGAAGGTCTGAAGATGGGCTGCTTGGACTGAAAGTGAGATTCCAGGTTGAGTTCCTCCCCCTTTATTTATAGAAATATATGGTTTTACCGCTCAATAGTCCTTTTGCAATGCCTTAGGCAATCTGCAGGTACATCCTAATATCCGAGATACGTTCCCCTATGCGAACGTTTTTTCCTTTAAATGCTTGTATGCGAGCTAAGGCATCCCACTTTCATCCTTTCTCCGTCCGTGCTACTACTCTCTTGTTTCCGTTCCACATCTGTTTCATTCCTCCCTGTGTCTTTGTTTTCGGCACTGGAGCAGATTTGAGATTTTTGGCCGGGTTTGCGTAGCGTCGATGCCTAGCAGATTTAGCAGATGCATAACGGATTTGACGATGGATTTAGAACGGATGTTCCCCGTTATGCGTTAGCGGATGCAAAATGGACGTGTTGTATACATTTTGTTTTCCGCTTTCCAAAAAAGTTTTTTTTTTTGTGCGCTCAAAACTTTTTGAGCGGATGAAATCTCAGTCGACGGATGCTGGACAGATAGAGAGGATGAAAAATGGAGGCAGTGAGTACAGAACGAAAGCATCGCTTTAACCAACGAATGGCAAGTGTTTCTCTCCGTTTTACATCCTCTTTCCATCTGTTGGTGGTGTGTGACAGGGGCTTTACCATCAAGAGGTTTTGAACACAGATTCAGAAAGAAAACAATAGTGACAACAACCCTGCCCTTGTGGAGGAAGAACTGTTGTTGTTGGTTCTTCCTTACCATATTGGGACATCTATGGATACTCCTCTCCCTTTCAAATAACACAATCTAGCTGTCTTCTCAAGGACAAATGTCAACTTCTGTTAAAAAGGGCCTTACAAAAGACAGAATTAGACAGTAGTATTTAATTTGGTATCAGTAACATGCAGGACACAATTACCATTAACTTCAGCATCACAATGCCTTCCTCAAACAGAAGTAACTCTGAAAGAATTGGGTTGGCTGTTGATTTTCTTGTGGTCTGCCTCCATGTGCGTAGTCATGGCTGTATCTTATGTTATATATTTCATTTTTTCAATAATGTTCTGAGACTGTTATAAAAGATATTTGAATTTTTAAAATACATTAGAATTCTATCATTTTACTCCAGAGTTAACAAATCCATTTATCACCAACCATTACATTTAATAAATTCAGGCTAGAAATTAAAAAATGGACACTTAGGAGTGGAGGAAAAAAGGGAATAATGAGAACAACAATATCAATACTATTTATGCTGGAATATTTACAATTAAGCTGTGTATGGGCTGTCACATCTTGAAGATTGGAACTTACTCTTCTAGAATTCATAAATTAAGGAAGAACTTCATGTATCTCAATCCCAATCCACCGAAGACCTCTTTTGGTCTTCCCAAACTAGCTAAAATGTTGTTCTCCAAATAACTTTTTCTTCAAAGCCATACTGTAAATGCTCAACCTCTAGTCTAGATCATCCCCAAAGTTCAAGGAACCACCACTGAGCAAGGCACCAATTTTGTCTCATGTATTTTCACCCACTTTTCATTTCTTTTCCTCTGATTTGGCCTCAATCCTCAGACCTCCTTAATTCTTTTTCAGGATGCTGTAATAAAGCAAGCAAACATCTCACTAAATTATGTATTCTGTCCCTCCTGCCAAATATTACTGGAGGCTTCTAGGAGAAAGGAATTCTTTAAATTTGTGTGTGTGTGTGTGTTCGTACACCAATGAGAGAGATGAGCAAGTTATTTGAAAACAAAAGATTCTTCCTTGATTTAGCAACTGGGTCATTTATTTCACAGTTAAGTTTTGGTTAAATTATATAATAATCAAGGATGATGTGTGCCAATGTACTTTCAGTGTTTGTGTTCAAATGGAAGTGAAAGCACATTCAGGTATGCATGTTCACCTTTCAATGTCATCACTCATTATGGTCTCTAATAGCAAATGGAGGGGATTAGTGCCAAAATTATTCGCTTTACAATGAGCCCTCAAGCAAGAAAACGAAACTTGTTTTTTCAGGAGAAACCTCTAGGTTTGCTCCTGACCCATGTAAACAGTTTGAAAAAGAATAATTCAATGAGGACTGAGCATATTTAGTATCCATAGCATGATGCCAGCTTCAAAATGACTGGAGAAGAGTGAGGGAGTAGAATGTTTTGATCTAAGGTTATGAGTAGCTGGAGCTGAACTGCACACTGAAATTAGGTGAGAAGATCCAATGCAACATGTTCTTTCAGGTTCCATTTTATCTATTTATAGTCATCTTTTATCAGGGAATCCAAGGCAGTTTATACGTAGAGAACCACACAGATAGATTTGGAAGAACTTTACCAATAAAGGAGAATTCCAGCATTTTAGTTGTGGGTTCGTTTCTTGATGTGGGTTGGGCTGAAACTTTGGGATCAACAGATCTGAGTTGCAAGAATCTAGATGCCCACTTGGCAGTAGCAAATACAAATAAAATCCCTCTAATTCTTTGCTACCACCTAACGGTTGTCTGATTTTTGCAGCCCAAATCTGCTACAAACTTCATGTTATCCTGAACATTAAAAAAAACACTGGAGCCCACTGAGTGTCCATGGTTAAGGATGGTCTTCAAACTGGGTCTCCTCAGAACTTATTCATAATGTTAACTACTGCACTGCCCTGCCTCTAATCTATGTATCTGAGAAAATTGAAATGCTTTGACTGAAAACAATTGTGTCTGATGGAGTTTCATCACTTCATTATCAACTACATTATTATTATGTACACTCTTGCTATAATTTCATCAGTCTCTCAAACCTTCAACAACCCTTAATGTCTATGAATTGTTTTTATAACATAAATTTCTGGATGAGGCAATTTACCAAGAACCACTTGTTGTCTAATGCTTTTTTTTTTTGGTAGCATTACATTCTTCTACAGTCTTGTGATTCACCCCCAAGATTTACTGTACTAGGTGGAGTCATCAACAATAGATGGTATTTGTTAGTCTCACCATGGGCTTGTTATTGCTAATGGTTTTTTGCTACTTGCTGGTCTTAAAGAATATATCTGTCATCCATTTGGCCTTTTTTTCAGATAGTGACTTCCCATTCCCTTCCAATCCTTATCTTTCCATGCTGAGCTTGATGGTCTGGACTGGAGGCCAGCTCTTCACACAGGGAGGACCATGAGAGAAAACATGGCCACCAGTCCTGTGGAGTTCATGTTTACAGTTCCATATTAGATTTTGCTACTGATCACAGCAAGGGCAAGGCCAACAGTAGCTGTGTTCTCATACCTGTCTGAATAGGTTTCCTGTCCAGACCAAACAGGTGAAAAAAGGCTTGTATTATGTGACATTCCTTGAGTGGCAGCAAACCTACTACTCACTGGCAAATAAATTTTATAAACAAACAAATGAATATGATAGATATCAGTCATTATCCATTCTGTAACTTATTGTTTTTTCTACTGTCTCAAGAAGACCTTGAAAGAAGCAGCCCAATGTTAAAAATAAAAAAGGTAAATGATGCAATATATTTGAACCTTAAATCATAGTATTTTAAATGATAGTAATCTTATGGCCTTAGCAGCCTTACTGCTTCTCAAATAATACTTACTGAATTGGGAAGAAGAAGGAAAAAAATGTAATATATCTGTGGCAGACTGATGGTTAAAGATGTTGAGACATAGTGAGGTTCAAAATTGTTTGTATTTCATAATGATTTCTGCAGAAGAAGTCTTGTGAGTCACTCTAATGCCATTATTTTTCTGCCAGGCCTTGCAGAATTTTAACAGCATCATTTTGGCTATTCGAGAATCGCCCAGCATTCGTTCACATATCCTCCACATTGGCAGCTAGATAAAATGCACTTGTCAAAGTTATACGTTTGGATGCATTTTCCTGATAAAGTTAATGACGGGGAAACAACTTTATAAAAATTTAAAATACTTCGTTGCAAACAATCAAAAAGACAAAAAAAAGTACAAGAAGTTCTATAGCCCATGTCCCACTGCACCAACGGATGCAAAGAGGTTGTAAAATGTGAAAAAAAGCTTGCCATCCATTGGAAAACACGATGCATCCATTATGTACTCACTGCGTACGTGTTTCATACGCTCTATCCCTCCAGCATCCGTCCACTGAGATTTCATCCGCCCCAAGAAGTTTTGAGCACAACAAAACGTTGTTGACACGCGATGAAACTTTCCACTGCGTACATGTACATTCTGTGCACATATACGGGCAACCAAACGTAACTCTAGTCCCGTTATCATCGTTAAACATCCACTGTATCCTCTCGGGCATCCTCTGGACATGTCCTTGCAACTCACACTCCGCTGCAGTTGAAAAATGACAAGGAGGAGGAAATGCAAAGGTACACGAACGTCCACACCAGCGTATAGTAGCCACGGAATAGAAAGAAGATCGTAAGTGAGATAATGCTCTCGTACATAACAGGATTAAAAACGAACAAAACTGTTTGTATCTGGGAGTGTATCTGCGATTATTTAGCGATCGTTCTGACAGGCTAGGCTAGACGAACTATGTCCGAAGGACACCTAGCGAGGAAGATCATCATACCTATAAAAAGAGAGAAAAATCCAACGTGACATCAGTATTGACTCCAGCAGCCATTAACGACCTCTTCAACCCTTGGCTCTGCTCATCCACTCAATCCAGATTGTTCTCCAACCATGGTCATGACACAAATCCATCAATGGTAGCTTGCGATACATTACCATCACCCAGAACCAAACCCTGTTCACGACATGTTTCACCTTTCATACACACAGTCGAGAAGAAAGGATTGACGCTCACAAGAGCCCTGTGTGGTCCGAGGATGGATCAGGAGAAAAGGAGTTTGAGCGTGTATGACCAGGTTGATGGGGGAAGCTGAGGATGAAGACCCTGTTGCATTCCATCAACTCATGAGGATGCCACCAGCATGCTTGACGAAATTGTGGACGCGCTGAGACCCAGGTTGACCAACAAGAGCCCAACTTCCGTCCCAGCCTGGACCATGGACTGAACGGATGGCACGACCTATCTGCACCACACTGCCATTGGGAACCAATACAAAACCATGCCAAGTATGCCTGAGAGGTGCCAGGACAACATCACTCAGCAAAGTGGTCAGAGAAGGTGGGCAAGAATACATGGAGGAGCTCCTCAAAGTGCCCCACCACAATGAACAAGGGCGGGGAGGAAACTTGCAAAAGTCGTATCAGAGGTGAACTTTCCTACACCAATATGGAGCCATAGAATGGGAACACGTGGACCTGCAAAGCTCCAGCAACTCAGGTCCACTTATTTCAACTACGAAGGGCTCGTTCAGTATCATCCTCTTTGCCAATGGTTGAGCTGACTAGCAAGTTCAAACTCGTATAACTATTCGGGGACTGCTTCAAGGGATAATGGTCAGGTTCAGGATAGACAGGTATACAACTCGAGTACCTCAGGGAGGGGCTGGGAACATCAACCTCGATCATGTGGGTTTCCAGAATCAGACCCCCTAACCCCAATGACCACAAGATGCTGCCAACTTCAATTGTTTGGTGATGACGGCACTTCTCCCTCAAGAACTACCTCATGAGCCGTACACCTTCAAACATACCCACCCGGAAGAGAGGATCTTCAACTACAGGCTGTCCAGGGCAAGACAGGTGGTGGAGAAGGCCTTTGAGCATCTGGCCAACAGGGTTCTAGATACTTCTCACTCACCATGCAGCAATGACGCAGAGGACTGTGGAGGCAGCATCGATGTGGGAAGTCTTTGCTGCATCCTGCACGATCGTCATGTGCACCCGGTACCCAGTGTTACTAGAACAGACATTGTGGATATCCATCAAAGCAGAATGGGACATGGGACTTGCCTGTGAAGGAGGTCAAAAGCAACGAAACACTGATAGCAACTGTGGTATATGTACAAGACACCCACAGAGCTTCACCATGAAGGGAAGATACACAGTTGCAACCTCTGACACTGGGTGCAACTCGCCACTGGAGGCGTGGAGTGCAAACAGGATGATAGATGGTTAAAATGGATGCTTCCGAAGCTGTCGCATCACTACTGATGAGATGGTAGTCCATTATGTTGAGTGCCCTACAATGAATAGGGCAATATTAATAAAGAGCTTATCTTTATTTTGAAAATGTTTTATCAAATGAATAAATTGCTTTTGATACAAAAGGTCCATATGTGTGCAGCTGGTGAGGGTGGACCATACAGTCCCCACTATCTTACTGGAGGTTTATCTATCCACAGATAACTATCCTTATCTATCAGCAAACTATCCTTATCACATACCCACAACTATCTCTTCCCCCAATCCCACAAAGGTATGCCCAAAGACATTAACCATTTATTTCAACAAGTTTTTTACCAAATACTTACTATAGATAAAAAAAAATGAAACAAGTGTGTTAAGCAAAGATAACCTTTATAATAACTGTCTTAAGTAAACTTGTATGACTTTATTAAAAAAGCAAAATGAACCAAGTAAAATAGTTCCTTGTGAGCAAAGATCAAGTGAACAAGTAACAACTCAGTCTCTGGCACTCTTCCAGTCACTCTGAGTCTGTCCATAGGTCTCAGCTGTTAATGCGGCCAGGACCTGTGAGTTGGCTGTAGTATCTGAGTGCGGCTGAGGCGCATTGGGGTGCTTGGCCCCGAAAGTTACAACAGGGATGGGTGTTGTATTAAGGAAGACTCTCCAGAGAGCTGACTCAGTCCTGTGAGGATTGAGAGCCCTTCATCAAGTACCACAAGACTGGGCACAGATTGTCCATTGACAGGGCTGGCTTGTGTGGTGGGAGGATGAGGAGTGTAGTGGGGCTGTGCTGTCTGCAGCCTGGCTGTCTGGTCTGCAGATGCGCTTCGTGGCATTGTGATGAACCTGGCCTGGACTGGATGGTCGTGTTTTTGCTATGGGAAGTCCTGGATAGTGAAGCCTTGGTAGGCGAGGGGCTGCTGAAATCCGTGGAAGGGCTGTGACATACCCTGGGGTGGAGGAGCAAGACTGGACTGGGTAGGAACAGCTTCAACTGGCCTTGAGGTTGTGCAGAAAGTGATGTGATCTTTTCCTTCATCACCTGGTATGGGCCTCGGGCCATCCCTCAGTGTGGCTCACATAGGTGATGAAAGTCGGTGGTGGCTGTAGTCCTCTGTCAAACAAGATGGACCGTAGCTGAGAGAGCAGTTCTTTGGCTGTGTCCTCATTGTGTCCCTTGATTCTCCAACGACAGTTGTGGCGCTGGCCGTGCCAGTCTCCTTCTCTGCCTGTCAGTCCTGTGGAGCTAGCGAGTGGGTGGTGGGGTGCGTATTTGGGTCTTTCTGGTGCCTGCCGCTTCTTCCTCCATTTGGACAGCGTGATAGAGTCCTCCCAGCATGGGGAGTGCAGCTGTCAGGGGGGTTCTGCTGTGGGGCCCTCTGCAGACAACTGCTGGACAGGGCAGCTGGCTCCTGGCTGGCAAGAGGACTGGCTGTCTGTGGGCTTCGAGGGAGAGGGTGTCAGAGCAGGCTCCCTCGTGGCAGACCACCCTCCGGAAACTGCACTTGGCCAATGACGTACATCTCCCGGGTCATGATGAGCTTGACTTGCGGCCTGGCCAGATGTTTTGAGTGTGTAAGCTTGCCATACAGGTGTGCATGTGCTTTCCACCATCCCAGAGTCCTTCTCCAGTGATACTCACAGGCTCTCTGGCTCTGGTTCTCCAACGCTGCCTGCTTTTCTTTGGTGTCGCAATACAGTCTGTGGCCCTTTCTCCAGAGTACTCGTTCTCCCTCAGCCATTCCAGCACCTCCTCCTCATGGTCCTCAGAAATGGTGTTCCTGTTTCCTCTCTCCCTTCTCCTTCCCTTGCCTCTTCCTCCCTCTGGCAGGGCGTTCAGCAGCAGGGCCTTCAGGGGCTTGAGCAGCAGGGCCTCAGGGCTTGAGTAGCAGAGGGCCTTCAGCAGCAGAGCTTTTGCGGGCCTGAGGCTGGTCCCACCACTAGCAGCAGTAGTAGCGCATAGTAGTAGTAGCAGTAGCAGCAGTAGTGCAGCACCAGCAGACAGCAGCAGCACCAGAACACCAACCACCACCAGAGCAGCAAGCACTGAGCAACATCAGCAGCACCACCAGAAGCAGCCAGTGAGAGAAGCTGAGCAGCAGCTTTCAGAGCTTCCAGGGGCTAGGGATGGTGGTTCTTTCCTTCTTGCCAGGGCTTGGCATGAAGTAGGCACGGGCTTTCTCTTCTTCCCTAGACTTGACGAACCATGGTTGTTCTTTGAGATGTGATGGCTCGTGCAGCTACGTCTTTCCTCTGAATCGGTCTGAACTGGTGTGGCTGCATCCTCTTTATATCCACGAGCTGAATGCAAATCATGCTCCCCACATGCAAGTGAACACTTTGCATCTGTTATGACATCGCCTATGCATCTGCTTTGCTTCCAATAGATGTCCTCGATGCATCTGCATCATCCGCTATGGCATCCCGCCGCCTCCGCTATGCGTCCGCTTCATTATTCTCCCCCGGAACCCCTTCGGAGGTGTCATCCGCTTCCATTGCTGTATCCACTAGGCTTCCCACGAAACATCATTTAACATCCCCGCAACATCCTAACCACGTCCTGTTCTTATCTTTTCTGTTCTTTTCCATTCTGTTTATGCAAATTTTCACCACTTTTTGGAGCAGATGACAATGGATGGAGCCACCACCAAAATTTTGCTCATGCACTGTGTCCTTTATGCATACGTTTTGCGTCCGTTGGCCAGTGGGACAGGGCCTTTACTGTTAGAATACTTCAGAGATGGTATTCTGGAAGAGAAGAATAATGTTCAACTTGGCAGAAAGTATTTATTTATTTAATTTATATGCCAACCATCTCACTATTCAAAGTGATTCTGGGTGGCTAAAATATGCAGAGACATTTCTCAATATCGACTTTGCCTGAAAAATGCACATTCAAAAAAGAGCACTGGAACTGCTGGGCAAAGTTGGTCTTCTGGGTTTAGGGACTCTGATCACTTGAGCACAGTCACAAAAACCTGAAGCCAAACACTACCCAATGGACCCTGATCCTGAAAGCCTACACCAGTAGACAGCAGCTGATCTATCTTTATGGAAGAGACCCTGTTAGCATCTTAAGTTTACAAAGTTCAACTCCAGCAAAATTAGATGAATCCTCTACCTCTGTGGTGGCAGCAGTATTGATGGATCAAGGAGACCACACCATTTCAATATGGATAATGAATTGGATTAGCAAACACAATGGTGACATTGCTGGGGGAGTAGGCTTTCTATCCCCAGGAGTGTGTGTAAGCACTCCTAATGCTATTTTTTTTTCCTAGAGAATCTACTAGAATATTTGTTTGTTTGTTTTTTCATCTTTTGACTCTAAATAGCATCAGGCCATAATGACCATTGCTAGGGATGAAGTTTAGAAGAAAAGAGAAGGGAAGGGAAGGGAAGGGAAGAGAAGAGAAGAGAAGAGAAGAGAAGAGAAGAGAAGAGAAGAGAAGAGAAGAGAAGAGAAGAGNGAAGAGAAGAGAAGAGAAGAGAAGAGAAGAGAAGAGAAGAGAAGAGAAGAGAAGAGAAGAGAAGAGTTGAAAGGCACCTTTTTAGTGTTCTAGTCCAACCCCCTGCTTAGGCAAGAAACCCTATACCATTTCAGTCAAATGGTTATCCAGTCTCTTCCAATGGTTATCCAAACTTCCAGTGTTGGAGCATTCACAACTTCTGGAGGCAAGCTGTTCCACTGGTTAATTGTTCTAACTGTCAGGAAATATCTTAATTCTAGATTGCTTCTCTCCTTTGATTAGTTTCCATCTATTGCTTCTTATCCTGCCTTGCTTAGCTAGCACTTGTTTTTCTCAAAAATAAATAAAGTGATAAAATCTGTCACCAATTTGAAAAAGTAGGAGTAATTGGGACCAATCAATGAGAAAAAATGTTCACTGCCTTATGTAATGAGTACCAAGGCAGAATATCTACCAGTTCCATTTTCTTAAGGAAGTGAACATATTTTGGTTTCTTTCCAAAATCTATGCAGTATCCATGTGACATCCTTGTTCCTTTTGTAGCTTTTCCCTCGTTTTCCTCTTCAAGGTTCTTTTGCCAGTTAAATGAGGTTACAGATGCTTGGTGGGTTTCAGGATTGCTTTGCCTGTTGTGCAATGTTGTCCACATTGTCTCAGCTCTCTTCTCAACAGTAGCTTCTGTGAAATAAAACACTCCCCAACTTTTATTTTATGGAGAATTCAATTTCATTTGCCCTTCCCTTCTTCAGATTTTTAATTTCCTAGTGTTGCATGATTTTTTTTCTTCCTTGTTTGCTTGTTGCCATTGTGCATACATCATATTTATGAGAATTTGGATTCTTTTCTTAAATTTTCCTTCTCTCCTTATGCCTTCATTTACATCTGTTTAATTCATTCAGTTCCTTTTTGCTCATACAGTAATGTTATTCTATCATTTCGTAGTCTGCAGTCATTAAGCAACATGTTTCTGCTGTTTGATTGTTTTTACATAATAAGAACTGATTCCAGAGAGGTAAAAGGTCTCCTGGAATGACGAAAAAAAATCCATGTAGCAATTTACTTAATTGGAGCTGAAGCAGTTAGTTATAATTAAAGCAAAATTAAATTAAATGTAATCTTTGACCTTGGAAGAGTATAAGGCAGTTAGGGGGTGGGTATGCTTGCGCTAATAATATGTTGGTGGGAAAGCCATTGCTTATAAAAATCTTATCTTTTTTATAACCATTAAAATTAATGATATCAATCCAATATTCAGGAACATATTACCACTAAATCTTTGTCAAGTAATAAATAGTGAAAAGATGCAATGGAGGCTTTGTCCTTCAAAATAGTATTTTAGAAATTGTGCAGAGCAAGTATGACATAATTCTTCCTTAAAAATAAAACATGTGCAGAAAAAAAAACTCAAAACAGAAATATCCTGGTATAATTGCAACATAATGTGGCAATATTTTTTTCTGTTGCAATGCTATGAACTAGAAAATGCTTTTTGTCAAAGATGGCAGGCGTTCATAAGTATTTTGTATTTTTCATAATCTGACCGTTAATTCTGATTATTTGCCACAAATATGAATTCTGAGTCACATGGAACTGCCCAGAAGGTTCAGATATGACATTGGGGTTTTTCTATCTGAGTCGTGAGGTTTAATTCTTCTGAGATTCAAAGTGCAATGTTCTGATACTGGGAGACGATCTTGAATGTAATTGCATAATAGAAGTCTTTCAATCAAAAATGAAGCTTTAGGGTTTCCAACTATTCTTGATCTGAGGAAATGCTTTGAAAAACAGAAGACATGAAGAATGTGGCTAATATTTAAGACATCTATATTACAGTTCTAGATGGAATAAATGAGTACCAGGCATGCAGATGAGGTCTAATCCAAGAAAGTACTGGGTTCTAGCAGGGAAAACTTTCTTGGATCGGAAAAAGAAAGAAAGAAAGCTAAATCAGAATGTAATTACAATCCAAACTGATTGAAAAAAACCAACACAAACTTCAGATTATGGAATCAATAGTCATTCCTTCTTAATTTAATGTGTGCAAAGAAAAAATAAAGAAAACAAAGGAAATAAAGGGGGAAAATTATTCACAGCTTTCTGTCTTAAATATCCTTACTCCCAAGGATTTTTGAATGAAATCAGCTGTACATTTTCTACAAATGTTTAGACATAATATTTCTTTATTTCAAATATGTATGGACCATCACCCACTAAAAATCAAGGTTATGTTTACCAACTGGTGAAAGAGTCTCAGAGAAAGAACTAGAATCTCCAGGAAATGAAAATGGTCAGGTACATTGGACTGGAGGAGAAAATATATTTAAAGAATATTCAATGTCTCTTTATAAAGGATGTAGAATATAATAGAATGTGCATATGTGAGAGGAATCAGATGTACCTTAGGGTATATAATAAGAAAAAATATGAACAAGTTTTGTCCTAACCACAAAGAGTTTTAGAATTAGAATTAGAATTCTTTATTGGCCAAGAGTGATTGGACACACAAGGAATTTGTCTTGGTGCAAATGCTCTCAAACATAAAGAAAAGATAACATTCGCCAAAAGTCAAGAATCATAAGGTACAACATTAATACTAGTCATAGGGTAGCAATAGCAATTAAATCATGCTAGGAAACAGTCAGTATAAATTCATAAGGATGCAAACAACAAAATTACAGTCATACAGTCACAAGGATGGGTGATAAGGAGTGATGAGAAGATTAACAGTAATAGTAAGTGGAAGACTTTGTAAATAGTTGGACAGTGTTTAAGGGAATTATTTGTTTAAGGGGCAGAGTTGATGGCTTTCGGAAAAACTGTTTCTTGTGTTCTACTTTGTTCTGTTGTGCAGTGCTCTATAGCATCGTTTGACCACGGGAAAGAGTTGAAACAGATTTATCATCTGGGATGTGAGGGGTCTGTATATTTTCAACAGCTCTCTTTTTTGACTTCACGTCGTAGTTAATACAGGTCCTCAGTTGGAAGGCAGGTTGGTAGTAATTGTTTTCTCTGCAGTCCTAATTATCTTCTGAAGTCTGTGTCTGTCTTGTTGGGTTGCAGAACCATACCCGACAGTTTTAGAAGTGCAGATGAATAGACTCAATAATTCCGCCCTGTAAGAACTCTATCAGCAGCTCCTTAGGCAGTTTGGAGCTTTCTGAGTTGGCGCAGAAAGAACACTCTTGTTGTGCTTTTTTTGATGATGTTTTGATGTAGGGTATCCATTTTAGGTCTTGTGATATGATAAGATTCCTGGAAATTTTGAAGGTCTATACTGTTGATACTATGCTGTCTATTATTGTAAGAGGTGGTAGTATGTCTACCACCATTTCTATGGTTTTGAGTGTGTTCAGTTCCAGATTGTTCCGGTTATACCCTGAGGCAAGTTGTACAACCTCCTGTCTGTATGCAGATCCATTGCTGTCTCGAATGAGACCAATTACTGTTGTGTCATCTGCAAACTACAGTATTTTAACAGATAAATTGTTTGAGATGCAGTCATTGGTATATAGGGAGAAGAGAAGTGGAGAAAGCACATAGCCTTGTGGGGCCCCTGTGCTAATTGTACAGGTATCAGATGTGATTCTGCCTAGCTTCACCTGCTACTTCCTGTCTGTCTTTTTACTTAAATATGTATAAATTATATAAATGATTATTTAGTCCTCAACCAGTGCCCCCCTTTTTTTCAGACCATGGGCATGAAGTTAAAATACTCCAAAAATATGGAATTTCTTCTGAGGTATTGGCTGGAAAGAAGTTATCTTCAGGTGATCACCAGCAGGTCGTGGTCTGCCTGAACCATTGTTTTTGCAGTTCTAATTCAATTTTATGTTATTCTCCTTCCTTGAAGTCTGGCATCATTTATTTTCAATAATTATTATTCAATTTTAATATTAAAAAGTAGAATATGTTAAATATTCTAAAACTCAATGTTGTTTATTTTTTATGAGATTTGTCTATTTTCCAAGAAGGTGGGACAAAAGATTGGTAAGTCCCAGGTCTCGTGCTGAGCAGTTAGGAGCTTTAGAATTGGTGTAAAGGTATAGAGCTATTGGCATTACTTCATTTCTTTTAAATGTTACCTTTTACTATTCACTGAGGCAACACAAATTATGAGAGCCACATCTCCCAAATACTAAGAGTAGGGGGAAAAGAATGAGTAAGACCTCCATTCAAGAGTAAGCAAGAGCAGCAATACGAACTGACAGATGGACGGCATATAAATGCCATACAATAAACAAACAAACATACAAATAAGCAGATTAATGAATACATGAACAAATAAATGAATAAGCAAATAAATAAATAAAACAAATAAATAAATAAAATAGTTGCACCAAGGCAGATGGCAGCATCAGGACTATGATATACAATTACTGTGTCTCCTGGGGTTTGCTTTTTATCTGTGATATTACAATGAAGTTAATAAAGAATAACTAATGACATGTAGAAGGCATTTTGCTACAGGACTGGTCTATTACTATAGGCTCAAAATAAAGCATATTTTTTTTATTTAGGAGCTTAACCTCAGATTAATGATGAAAGGCAACAGTTTACATATAAAACCAATGCAAGATGAATATTTTGAGATAATTCTCACTAATTTAACTAATTAAGTTAATTAAGATGCATAACATAATATTTACTCACTTCCAGCATGTTTTGCATCAAGAGAATATTGCAGAGACTGTGTAGTGAGCAACTATCCATTATGCTAAATTCTTTTCACAAAATAGTTACCTGGGAGACATATACAGGTAGACAAAAAAATCATTGTTTTTTCATGTGTTAGACCTTGATTTCGGAGAGCCTTTTGAAGTATTTCAAATTTTATTTTAAAGATCTTTTTTAAGGCCCTGTCACACTGCCCAACGGATGCAAAACGTTTGTAAAAAAGACACAGCGGTCAGACACCAGCGGATGCGCACCCCTGTCCATCGTTGTTACTCCGCTCTACAGAGGCAATTTGACTACGCAGACAGCGATACTGGGGATTGGATGGGGGGAGGATGCAGAGCGGGATGGAAAAGGGAATGCAAGAAGCTAGAAGCTAAAGCGGATGGAAGTGGATGGAAAGCGGATGCAGAGCGGAATGCGATAGAGGATGCAGAAGCGTGAATGCAGAGTGGATGTGTAGAGGATCGTAGAGGAGTGTAGGGATAGCAGAGCGGATGCGTAAGGATGCAGAGCAGATTGTGTAGAGGATGCAGAGGTCGGATGCGCTAGAGGATGACAGAGCGGAATGCAGAGGCAGAATTGGTCAGAGGCAGATTGACGGGATGTGTTAGCTGTATCCGCTTTCATCCTTTCTCCGTCCGTGCTACTAATGCTGGCGCATCATTCCGCTTCCTCCCTGTCGTCGCGTTTCGCTGGAACGGATTTGAGTTGCCGGGATGCGCAAGCGGATGCTATCGGATATAGGCAGATGCGGTAACGGATGCAGAACGGATGTCCCTTTATGCCTACGGATGCAGAACGGATGCATTGGATACATTTTCCGCTCAAAAGTTTGACAGCGTCAAAAACCTTCTGAGCGGATGAAATGGCAACAGAACGAGATGCTGGACGGATTAGAGAGGAAGCAAAACGAGAGGAGTTGAGTACCGAAGACGGAAGCAATCGATTTAACCAATGGATGGCAAGTGTTTTTCTCCGTTTTACATCCTCTTTCCATCTGTTGGTGCAGTGTAACAGGGGCTTTAAGTAATATCACTAAATAACAGAGTGGTTGTTTTTTTTTCCCTGCCATTAGGAAAGATATAGTAATGCAAGGGTTGGTGGAGGTTTTGCAGCTGGAAATATAATAATTATTTCTTTTCCAGATATCTTTCTTGCTCAACTGTTAATGCAAAATGATATATGGACCAGTTCCCAGATGAGCCTGCATTATTTGAAAAGTTAAGAAATGTTATCTTTAACCACTTCTGGTATAACGAAGATTAAGATTTGAATCAAGAGTTAATTTTGAACTTGTGATGCACTCACATACAAACACTCACACCAAAGTGCATGCACACATAAGCACCCCATCATCATCTAATTGTTGTGGAGTCAGATGAGTCAGAGGATATTGAGGGGGTGCCTGGGTTACCATCAGGGCCTGTGGAAGGCTCCGAGTAGTGGGAGGTCTCAGAGCCAGATGCAAAGCAAGGCCCATCTACTCATGCTCAGGTGGAGTGACAACTGTTTTGGGGGCCTCAGCTGAGCAAGGGGGAGGAATAGCTAGGGCCTGTCTCAAATGTGTGTATCCACAGGGAAGTATGGAGAGGAGAGAAGCATAGGATTGAGGGCCAGCTATCCAGGAAAAAAAAGGAGATGTTAACAAGCCCTTCCCTGGCTGGGATATAAGGAGGAGGGGTGTGGGAGGCACAATTGTCAGAGACAACCATTCATGCTCCAGAAGAGTTCCCTCTAGTGGATTCCTTGCCAGGATTTTCTTGCCACTATCCAGATTGGTCAGAACTCTTTGTGTTGAGATTGAAGTTCTAATTGAACCTCCCTATGGGGAACTCAGAGACTGCTATAGCTTGTGAATCACCTTAGGATGTGTTATCTGGAACTTTGTTGGTGAATGCCGTGTATTCTTGCCTTTCTAAATAAAATGGGGTTTCTCCTCATGAGTAGGCTGTTGAGTGGGGCTCATGAAGGCTGAGTCAGAAACAGTAATATCTGTCCTCTTTGCAGAGAACATTATTTGGATTTTCCAATGGCAAATGTATTTATGGTGAAATAAAACACTGATGTGAATTTTCAAGTTGACTGCTGAAAGGAGAAAAAAAATCAGTTTTGCTCATCCCCACAAAGTGCTGATGGCTGATGTATGGAAAATGTTCAGCATCCTCAATTCTGTTGAGACGTCATTCTAATGCACACAGCACCACATGAGCAAAATGTGACTGTTTGATAAACACCCCTCTTTTTGACCTGAAGCAGCTATTATTTCAGCAAGGACATAGATGTCATTATAAACAGGCAGTGAAGTGAGAACCATTTCATTATTTGATTGTAGGTCTACAACTTGAAAATATAGTGTTCAATATCATTATTGCTGAAATACAGATTCCCAAGTTTTCAGAGACAAACAAAATCATAGCTATGCCTAGTACTTTAATTAGGACTTCTGCTCATGGAAGGTCTCCATCTATTTGCAGGAGATTGTGGTCCAGTAGAAGTATCTTCTGAAGCTAGGGAAGAATGAAATAGTAAACAGATTTCTTCCTTTCCCCATAGCCTCCTTGGTTAGGTGGGAAGCTTAGTAACAAATAAACAAACAAATAAACAAACAAATGAATAGCCTACTGCTCTATGTCTTGGTGTTGTTTGGGGCATTTTCTCAACTTCCTGAAAGAGAGTCATTGCAAAACAATTATGATATAAGTGGAATCTGGTCATAATAATAAGCAGTTTGGTCTAGTAGTGAAGGTGCTGGCACCAGACTTCGGGAAATGGTGAGTTCTGGTCATACCTTAGGCATGAAAGCCAGCTGTGTAACACTGGGCCAGTCACTCCCTCTCAGCCTAGCCTACCTCACAGGATTGTTGTCATTGGGAAAATAGGAGATAAAAAGATGATTAGGTATGTTCACTGCCTTGAGGTGACAGCAAATAAATGATTATTCTTTCATTCTAATTTTATTTATTTATTTATAAGATTTCTACACCACCCAACTCACCTAAGTGGTTTACATCAAAATAAAAACATGAAAATAGATGAATAAAAGCACAGATTAACAACAGAATGCAATAAGTTAAAACTAACATGTAAAAGTAAAAAAAAAATCAAAGATAAAAATTCAGAAGGATAAAAGGGAACAAGGCAGAGGGAATGTCCTCAAGCTGCCATCTATCCTTAGGAGTACATTACACTCTTAGACTTCCCCCATCCCATTCTGACTGGCAAAGCCTCTTTTAGAAAAATGAGGCCTCGCCTCAGTTCTGGGGTAAAGATGTTCAAAAAGGCAGGAACAGCAGCTGATGCAACAAACAAGCAACCAATTCTTGGCTGATCAATAGCAATAGCACTGAGACTTATATATACCGCTTCACAGTGCTTTACAGTCCTCTCTAAGCAGTTTAAGGCTAGGTCACATTGGCCAATGGATGCAAAACATATGTAAAAAAGACACATGAGCAGAATTTTCCATCCGTTGTTATCCGCTCTCAAAAGTGCCCCAAAGTTTGCATAAACAGAGCGGACAACAACAGAAAGGAATGACTGTGGGAGGATGTAGCCGGGATGTAAAAGGGATGTTCGGTAGGAAGCCGAGCGGATGAAAGCAGAGGAAGCGGATGACACATCCGCAGGGCTTCCGGGGGAGAACAGCGAAGTGGACGCGTTAGCGAAGAACGGGATGCGTAGCGATGCGTAGTGGATGACGGATGCATCACGGACGCCTATAGGATGCATAGTGGATGCATAGCGGTGCAAAGCATTCACTGCGCATGCGGGAGGATGAATTGCGTAAGCTCTGTGGATATAAAGGATGCAGCTCGCAAGCAGGTCACCATCAGAGGAAAGACCTGCTGTCAGAGACATCTTGAGAGCAACACCATGGAGAAGAAGGAAGCCTGTGCCTACTCCTGCAGCCCTGGCAAGAAGGATAGAACACCATCCCACCCCCAGGCGCTGACTCTGAAGCTGCTGCTGCTGCTACTGCTCCTGGGCTCCTGGTGTTGCTGCTGGTGGTGCTTCTCCTGCTGCTTGTGCTGCTAGTGCTTCTGCTGCTGGCTGCTGCGTGCTGTCTCCTGCTGGTGCTGCTGCTGCCTGGTGATGCTGATGCTTCTCTTGCGCTGCTGCTGCTTCTCCTGCTGCTGGCTGCTGTGGTGAACCAGCCCCAAGGCCCTCAAAGCCCTGCTCTGAAGGCCCTGAAGGCCCTGCCAGAGGAAGGAGAAGCAAGGCAAGGAGAAAGGGGAGAGGAAACAGTTACTCCATTTCCAGGGACCATGAGAAGGAGTGCTGGAATGGCTGAGGAGAATAGGTACCTGTGAGGAGGGCCACAGGCTCTATCGCGACACCAAGCAGAAAGCAGGCAGCATGCGAGAGTCAAGGCAGAGAGCCTGGGTTACACTTCAGATGTCCTCCTGGGATGGTGGAAGCATATGCCACCCTGGTATGGCAAGCTCACCTGAAAGATCCGGGCAGGCCGCTGTTTCAAGCTAACTGACCAGGAGACCTATGTCATGGCCAGTGCAACTTCCTGGAGGTTGAGATCCGCCACCGGGAGGAGCCCCTTTGTCAACCCTCTCCCTCACACAGCCCACAGAGAGCACTCCTCTTTCCAGCCAGGAGACAGCGACCTTGTCCAGGGCAGGTGTCTTTGGAGGCCCCACAACAGAGACCCCCCACAGCTGCACTCCCCATGCCAGAGAACATTGAGATCCCCTGTCTCAGATGGAGCAAAAAGAGGCAGCCACCAGAGACCAACCCACCCCCACCCCCAGCTCCACTTCCACAGAAAGCAGGTAGAGGGCTGACCGGAGGACAGAGCCACCACTGTCCTCTTGGAGATCAGGGACACAATAAAAAGCCAGCACAGATCTCCTTTCCCAGCTGGTCCACTTCGACATTACCATCCTCCAATTGCAAGCCCTTCATCACATACATGAGCCAGACCCTCATTGGACATGCCCCGGGGCCCAGTACCAGCAATGAGGGAGAGGGTCATAGCTCTTCTGCACCACCCTCCGGCGCCCAGCTGAACCTGCTGCTACCCACTCCAGGTCTGCTCCTCCACCTCACAATGTCACAGCCCTTCCATGGATTTCCCACTTATACCTCCTCCTTCCTCCACCCCACAGCAAGCCCTTCCTCAGACATCTGTCATCAGTTCTTGGGCCTACATCCCAGGTCTTGAGGAAGTGCCTGTCTAACCTCACGGGACTGAGTCAGCTCTCTGAGAGCTTCCTTAAACACACATCTCCTGTTGTTACTCTCGGGGCCAGGCACCCCAATGGCACCTCAGACCAGCACTTTCCAGCAACAGCCACCTCCACAGTCCCTGGCCCCTTTACATCTGAGACCATGCGGCACACCTCAGAGTGACTGAGAAGAGTGCCAGAGACTGAGTTTTACCTGTTCACTTTATCTTTGCTTAAAGACACTTTATTTGGGTTCATTTTGCTTTTTAATATAAGTGATTACAGTTTGTTATTAATAAAAGGTTATCTTTGCTTCACAACACTTGGGTTCATTTTTTTTACTTAATAAAGTGTTGGGAAAACTTTTGAAAAAAAGGGTTAAACCTTTGCATGCTTGTGGGATGGGTAAGGATAGCTGTGGATGGATAGCAGTGGGATAGGTAAGGATAGCTGTGGGATAGAAAAAACCTCAGTGCAAGCATAGTGGACTGATGGTCCACCCTCCCAGCTGCCACACATATCGGTCCTTTATTATCAATAAACAATTTAATCATTGATCACACATTTCAACATAAACAAAAACTCTTTATGAATGCCCTATTCATTGTAAGGCCACTCAACATACATGGCCCAATCTCATCAGTGTGATGAGACAGGCTGAAGGAAGCATCCATTAAGCATCTAACCATCCTGTCTTGCCACTCTCCACTGCTCCAGCTGGGGAATTGCACCAGTGTTTCAGGAGTTGCGCTGTGTCTTCCCTTCACGTGAAGCTCTGTTGGGGCCTTGCACCATCCACAAGTGTCTATTCAGGTTTAGTCCTGGCCTCCATTCACCAGGCTCCATGTCCCCATTGCTTGTTGATGGTCCACAAGCCTGTTCTTGCAACACTGGGTAGTGGGTGTGCATGAGATTGTGCAGGATGCAGCAAGCTTCCACGATAGCTCCTCATGGTCTGTGGCAATGCTGCATTGGTGGTAAGAAGTACCTGGAACCTATTGGCCAGGATGCCCAAGGTGTTCTCCACCACCCGTCTTGCCCTGGACAGCCTGTAGTTGAAGATCCTCTCTTCACGGTGAGGTATCTGGAAGTGTAGGGCTTCATGAGTAGGTTCTGAGGGAGGAGGTGTCATCACCACACAATGAAGTAGGGCACATCTTGTGTGTCATTGGGTAGGGGATCTGAAAACCCATGATGGATCTGATCTGGAAAACCCATGATGAGGTGCGTTCCAGCCCTCCTTGAGGTCACTGGTGTTGTGTTATCTGGGCATCTGAACTGAAACCATTGCTTGAAGCATTGATGTACATGAACTTGTAGTCAGCATCAACCATGGCAAAGAGTATGATGCTGAAGAAGCCCTTGTAATTGAAATAAGTGGACCCCGAGTTGGGTAGAGCTTTGCAGGAGCACGTGCTTCCCATCTATGTCTTCCAACGGTGTGGGGGAAAGTTCCACCTCTGAATACCACTGCTCTGCAACTTTCCTCCAGCCTTCTTCAGTTGGTGGGACACTGGAGGAGCTCCTCCACGTATTCCTCAATGATGGCCTGCACCAGTTCTCTGACCACAATTGCTGATGGTGTTGTGTGGCACCCTCCAGGCATTGCTGCATGTTTCTGTACTTGGTCCCAGAGGCCAGGTGGGTGCAGTAGTCAGTGCCACTTTTCAGTCCAGGGTCCAGACTGGGACAGAAGTTGGTGTTTGCCTTGGTCAACCTGGGTCTCAGACACTCCACAACTTCGTCAAACGTGGCTGGTGGCATCTCATGAAGTGCTGGAATGCATTGAGGGCTTCATTCCTCAGGCTCCACCAATCAGCTTGTTCATTAAGAGTCCAGACTCCACTGTTCTCCCAATCCATCCGTCGGACCCAGACAGTTCTTGGGACGTCTCCTTCTCTTTGCATAGAAAGGGATGAAAACAGATCTGAAAAGCTTGGCTTCTAGAGTTTGAATGATGCGCGGCTACCAAAAGGAGTGTGTGATGATCCATGGTGGAGATCAATGGATGATGTGGAGAGGCAAGAGGCAAGGCCTGAAGAGTGGTCTGCAAAACCAGGGCTGCTGGACTCATACTGAGATGTCAGGTGATTTCCTCCCCCTTTTTATAGGAAATGTCGGTTTTTTGCTAGGTGGTCCTTCCACATACTCTAGGCATCCTCCAGACATCCTAAAATATCCGAGATACGTCCCATATACAAACGTTTTGTCCTTTTTAATGTTTTATATCCAAGCTGCATCCTCTTTCATCCTTTCTATGTCTGTGCTACTAACGCTGTGTGGAGGTTCTGCATACCTTTCTCTTCCTCCCTCTTTCCGCTTTCCGCTGCAGTGGATGTGAGTTGCGACGGATGCCAGAGGATGACGAGAGGATACATCGGACGTGTAACGGATGACAACGGATGTGGAACGTTTGTTGGCCGTATGTGTCGCGGATGTAGGATCATACGCGGCAGAAAGTTCATCCGTCAAAAGTTATTGTGCGCTCAAAACTTTTGAGCGGATGAATCTCAGTAGACGATGCTGGACAGATAGAGCATTATGAAACACGTATGCAGTTTAGTTACACAATGGATGCATTGCGTTTTCCAACGGATGGCAAGCTTTTTTGTCCGTTTTTAATTCCTCATTTACATCCTCTTTGCATCCGTTGGTTCAGTGTGACAGGGGCTTTAGGGTCAGCATATTGCCCCAACAATCTGGAACCTCATTTTATAGACCTAGGAAGATGGAAGACTGAATCAACCTTGAGCCAATCAAACTCAGGATTGAATTCTTGGCAGTGGGCAGAGTTAGCCTGCAATGCTGCATTCTAACCACTGCACCACCACGGCTCCTGAGTGATAGTTGAGTTTTTACTGCTGCAAACTTTTTTCTTTTCTGTTCAGTTTTTATGTATTTCTTGTTGGAGGGAACACCAAAACATAGAGATAGCTTACATATTAATGTTAATCACATTAGGATTAAGAAGTAAAATATTTTAAAATAATGTTTAAAATCAATAACCAAACTAATTTGACACTATTTTCATGTTTCTTAGAGAAAGCTAAGTAAAAAAAAGCAACTCTAATTAAAATTAGAGTTGCTTTAAAGCCCTTAAATGAAATGACTTCTTCTTGACTGTTTTCTTTGCAGGAAAAAAATATCTTTCTCTGAGTAAGCCACTATTATTATGTATGATAATAAAGAACTTATTATGTGTGGTAAAAATCAGATTTTAGAGTTGTAGGGGCAGCTCCACTCTTTTTCAAGGAAAATGTAGCCTCCTGAGGGCAATACAAATGACAGCCGGAAGAAATGGCAACAAAGTCATCCTTCATGAAGTCTTGGAGATGAAAGAAGCATCCAATCCTTGCAAATAACGATTGGAAGTGTCAGGCTAATCCAACATGGCTATTTTATTTTGCTTTAGAAGCAGGATGCCTGTGTTGTTTTGCAAAGCATTTCTTGCTTTGTGCAAAAATTTGCTGAAGTCAAATCCTTCCTTGAAGCTGCACTAAAGCCTATTAAATCATCATATTTAGGGTTTTTTTTAATGCTTGGTCCTATTCTTCCCCTAGATCGCTGTTTTAAAGGGAGTTTAATTTTGCAAATGACCATATACTTATTATAGATGTTTTTCCCATGCTTGACAGGATTTCATCTCTAAAGTTTTCAGCATGATTGAGGTTAGAATGTTAGTGGCATAATTTCCTCTGTTGTTCCAGTCCTATTTCTCCCATCCTGCCATAGGCAAAAATTCATCAGCAGGATAACAAAATGGTAGGCTGCTCAAGTGCAAAACACTTATGGCGTACCATACACAATGCTTGAAAGGAAGGTGAAAACCTTCACTTATTTATTTATGTCAATCGCTTACAAGATAATAGGTATAAGTATAAACATGAGTAAGAATACAGGAAATAGATACAAATAAATGGGGACAATAGGACAGGGATGGTAGGCACGATGGTGCACTTATGCCCTTACAGACCTCTTAGGAATGGGGTGAGGTCAGTAGAGGTTAGTTTGAGGTTAACACAGTGTGGGTTAGAGGATGTAACACCAGAGTTAGGTAGTGCATTCCAGGCATTGACCACTCTGTTACTGAAGTCGTACTTTCATTTGTCTTCACATAGAGATCTGGTTCAGTGTGATGATTGCTTACTTATCAAAACATAGTTCAAAATGGTGAGGATGCCTCTTAAAAAAAGGAGTGGGGAGAGAAATGCTTTAATTCTGATGTATAAAATATAACCAGTGATTGAGTTCACTGGACAGAATGGAGCAGTTTTCTAAGTCAGTAGAGGAGAGGTAGAAAATTTGATGCACTCCAGGTATTTTGACTTCAAGTCTTCCCGGCATTCAGTCAGGACAATCATTGGCAAGGAATTGTGAATTCTACAATTCATATAGGATGAGGTTGCCTATACCTGTTTAGAATGTATTTAATTGATTTCCTAAACCTAGCTTTTATTCACTGTTTTTATTTTATTCAAAAAAAAGTCCAGAGCAGTTGGCAACAAAATAGTCCAAAAACATTTAAGGAATACTATAAAATAATTAAATGCAAACCACAAACTTTTACTTGAGAAGGTAGAATTTAGAAACAATGCAAAATGAAAGCAAATACATATGGCCCAGGATCTAATCTGGGTTGGTTTCCTAGACCGAAGCTTTAGTTTTCTGAGCTTTCAGACTTGTGTTGGAGCCTCTCCTGAGAGAACTTCTCTCTCACCAGAATGTATGAGAGAGAAGTTCCCTGAAGATGGGCTCCAGCACAAGTCTGAAAGCTCAGAAGATTAAACCTCTGATCCTGGTCTAATCTGACCCAGATTGGATCCTGAAATAAAGCAAGTTTTTGAACTGTAGTTGCAAGAAAGTAGCTGGGGGGGTGGTCAAAGAAAACATGTAAATCAAGTTTGCCCAACTTTTAAAACCTGTGTATTTCAGCTTCCAGAATGGAGTTGAAAGGAAAGGAATTGCATATTTCCATACATGAAGGACATCCAATCTTGGCAACTTTTAAGACCTGTGGACCAACTCCCATGCTGGCTGGGGAATTCTGGAAGTTGAAGTCCACAGGTCTTAAAGTTGCCAAGGTTGGGCACATCTGATGTCTACATGTATGAAAGGATGCACTCACCAAGTATCCTTTTCTCCTCTTGTGGTTATTGGTGTCCTCCATAGTGTATGCCTTTGCCTGCAGCTGCACTCCAGAGATGGAAGACCATATCAGGACTCTTTCATGATGTTTTCCAAAGATGTTTGAAGCAGTGTTGTTTAATCCAGCAAATATTCATTCCCCACTCTCTGTCCTTATCAAGGAACTGCACTCTTTTTCTTTCTTTCTTGTTTATGAGAATGTCATTCATTTTTAAGATGCAGTGCTAAAAATGTGTGGACATGAAAATACGTTTTGGAGAGTAGTAATAAGAAATAATAAGTAAATAAGAAGTTTTGAAAATAAGAACTTCACCTTGAGAAGTGTTGCAGAGTAGAAAAACAGGGGAAAAGACATCCTGGAATCAATGTTACTTTGCTTGTCTTAAATTTCTATTAGGGACGGTTGGGTGCCTGTCTCATGTGTGATTTTGATCCATTAAATGGAGCTAGTGGCTTTCTAATTAGAAACAATTTTAAGTGGACTAGATTTTTTTTCCCTTTTGTCTAGAGAAGAGTTAAACCCAAAGAGGCAGGTTAATTACAACTCTCTAATGTTTGTGCCTTACATCAATCACACTAGAATTTTCTGTAGGTAAATAACTAAGTAAAATTAAACTATGTTTTAGGTAATACACAGTTGCTATTTAAATTTTACACTGACATACTTGTGTGATTTTATACCTGGAAACAAAACCTCAATATCATATTACTCAACTACTGCATTAGAACAATGATTAAAAGCCCATGACAAAGCCCATGATTAAAAGCCCATGACAATTCCTTTTCTACATTTGTATTAAGAGGCTAGTAAAATGTGAACAGGAAATAACCAAAAATTGCATTCTTAAATTTATTGATTCGTAATTAACTCTAATTGAATTTTAGGTTGTGCTGTTTTTAGATATAAAAGGAAAAGTTATGTCAGAATATGTTGGTGTTTTCTTAAAACTGTTTAGGGATTAAAAGAATTGCATGGCTGCCATGTTAGGAGTATATGTGTGTATGTGTCTGTGCCTTTCTGTGTGTCTCTCTCTGTGTGTTTGTGTGTATAAGTAGTCCTTGACTTCCAACCACAATTGAGCCCTCGATTACTGATGCTAAGACATTTGTTAAGTGAATTTTGCCCCATTTTATGACCTTTCTTGCCACAATTCTTGTTAAGTGAATCACTGCTGTTGTGAAGTTAGTGACACACTCAGAAAAGAAGATCACATGAAACTGGGACTCTTCAACTGCAATAAATATGAGTCAGTTACCAAGCATTTGAACTTTGATCACATGACCATGGGGATGCTGCAAAAGTCATGTCACTTTTTTCAGCGCCATTGTAACTTAGAATGGTCACTGTTGTAAATCAAGGACTAATCAACTGCCTGTGAAGGCCCCTGGATTGAGGCTGAAAGGCGAAAATGGAAGCAGTATGCTCCATCCCATAATTGTGTAAACCAGGTTGTCCTGATAGACTGGTCCCACCAGAGAAAAAACACTTAATCTCTCCTCTGGTATAGCCAACAAAGTGAGAAGTACCTTAGAGGTTAAAACACCTATTTAATATGCAAGCATCCTGGCTTTGAATCCCAGAAGGGAATAGCTTGAAATAGATCTATATTAGTCTTGCTTTATTTCTTTATTGGTAAAACATAAATCTAACACAAAAATAATTTGTTGCGAAAGCAACTGTCTGAGAAGACCCCTGGATTGGGGATAAAAGCTGCAAATGGAAGCAATATGCTCCATCCAATATTTGTGTAGACCAGGTTGCCCTGATAGACTGGTCCCACCAAAGGAAAAAAACACTGAAATCAAGGACTGCCTATGTATGAATTGGGTGGAAATTGTAGCTATTGTCACCCTCATCATCCTTCAAGAGCAGAAGGCACCATATACAGCACTTTTGATGGTTGCTTGTTTCAGCTTGCTTGTTTTCTTGTGGATATTTCATTATGCAACTAGGTAACATTACTAGTGCTGGCACTATCTCTTCCGGTTTTATTCTTACATTGACTGTCATGTGCAATAAAGTTGGAGTGGATGATTGGCCTTAGGTCATTCTCTCTATCCCCATGGCTAATGGTGATTATATCTGATTTTACCCATCCTAGTCCAGCATCTTCACCTCTGTATTATCTTGATTCTCAGATAATGAGATCCACAAATGGTGACTCTTCTTTATGACACTCATAGTGCACACGAGAGACTTTGAAACAACCATTTGAAAATGTCAAATGATGTTTTCCTGGTGTAGTTGATGACGCCAGTACTTATGGATGCCTGCATTGTAACAGGAAGCTGGCAGAAGCCCCACATTTGGTGACTTGTAGAAGCATCTTTAAAGACACCACTGCACAAGATTGCAGCAGGGGGATCATTGTGCCACAGTTGGAATAGGAGCTATTATCTCTTTTCACATTGTATGCCACTATCTTGATAAAAAGATGGTTCAAAGAAGGTGGCTTTTGGTTTTTGTTTTAGATTTTTAACCCACTCCCTCCCCCTCATACACAACTCAAAGCAACTAACATATCAATACTTCTTCCTCTTTCTGTTTTCCTCATGACAAGAACCCTAAGAGATGAGTTGGGCTGAGACAGAATAACTGGGCCAAACTCATCCAGCTGGTTGTTGTTGTTGTTGTTTTATGCCTCACATTTGGTTTTTAGGTTTCCTGAGTCTCTCATGTGTGCTATTTTTTTCTTTTTTTAATCAGGATGATACAAGAGTTAAGATGCTGGACCAGAATGGAGTGAATCAATTTCAAGACCACCTTTAGTCATAAAGACAAATTAAAGACAGTCTATATAATTCTTATAATTATGATTATAATATTATAAATTATAATTAACAGAAGTGCTGATTTATCACAAGATTATCAAGTATTTAGGAGCCAAGGGCTTGACAGCACAAGAAAACAACAGCCAATTGCCAGTCACCAACCAACCAATCAGAAAACACCACATAAATACAAAGCATAGAATAGCTTAAAAGTACACTTTCCAGTAGAGAGAAGTTCCCTGAAGATGGGCTCCAGGTCAAGTCCAAAAGCTCAAAAGAGTAAATCTCTGGTCCTGGTGACCAATCCAGAATTGATCTTGCATATAATTATTCATCAATTTCTTTATTAATTCCTCCTTTTTAATTCAATACAATTGGTAGGCAAACACAGATTGTTTTGTGAGACGTGCATCTGATTTTTATGCCACCCCTCTACTTTAAAAGAGTGGAAGGATATTTCAGAACCATTTTGGGCAATGACTTCTACATTAGCCATCCAATTCTTTGTGACATCCTCTGACAGGCAGGCAGGCTGGCTACCAATCCAAGAAGTAGATGTTGAGATCTGAAGCACAGAAGAATTGGAGAGATTGTAGTGGATAAGAGGTCATCCTTTTCCGATTTACATGGGAAACAACTTGTAAGGCCAGTAAGACCCTTAATAAACACACTGTAATCTCATTAGCACTTCAGACCATTTAGACTGATTCCATTTGATATCCCTATTATGCATTTTGCCTCTTATACTTTTTTCTTTATTTCCATTTTAACAAACAGCAACACTGACATCCAGTGTCTAGTCAAATTAATAACAGTCGTGTAAGCCCTGTGGATGTTCTAGATAATAACATTTCTTGTGTCTGGGATGTTCTTCAAAAGCAATGGTTGGCTAACTAGATATGACTATTTCGATAATCATTGATTAAATATTTATTTTGATAGGCAGAGGTATACTGAATAGTTAACATCAGTATTGTTGCAAAATTGATTTTCTAACAACCTCAGCAAGCAGTCTAATCCGTTATAGGAAGAGTGATGATTGCATCAGAATAGACAGTCAAAGTCATGTTTTCTTAGGTGCATTTAATGAACAATGTTGTCTTTTTTCAGATTTCATACCTTTATCTTGATTTCATGGGTTACTGAATATCATGTTTCTTTTTTTAAAAAAAAGCCTGGAACTGAAAGATGTCTTTTGAAAACAGTAAATATATATTAATTGTGCAATCAGAGACACACAAACATATATAGATATATTCCCACTTTCTTACAGTTGTCCTTTGCCTCGCAGAAAATTGTTTTAAATGGTAGAAGAAGCACTTGCAAGGATAATGCAGGAATCCATAAGCATGCAGAGATCAAAATTCAAGAATGAAAGCTATGTGAGCTAGGAACAGAGACAGTGTCATGGTGATATAAACCAAACAGAGCTGTAGGGAATAGAAAGGCAATCCTGAATGAATTCACAGTTTATAATTAGCTGTAGGTTAAAATATTATCTCAGATTCTAGGCAACAGAAGTGATGGTTATTTTTAATTATTTCCTGCCCCACAGAAGTCTTTGCTAAATTCCAAACCATGTACCTGGATTGTAGTTTTTGAATGGATAATGGTGGCCATTGTCATAACCTGCTTGGAAAGCTTTTTCCTTACTATAGATATTTCTCGACTTACATTCATTAGTGACTGTTTAAACTTGCAACAGCACATAAAGTAATTTATGATTGCTCTTCATCTTTATGACTGTTTCAGCATCCCCAGGGTCGTAGAATAAATAAATAAAAATATATTTTTAAAATTTTGAAATCTTATTTTGAAAAAAGAAATGCAAATTTAGGCATCTGGCAATGTGCAGTTTTTTTTAAAAAAAACCAATTTTATTAACTAATTTTATCAAGTTTCAAGTACAAATTGACTTGTATTTATGATGGTTGCAGCATTCTGGGGTCATGTGATCACCATTTACAACCTTCCCATTTGGCTTATGACAAGCAAAGTCAATGGGGAAGTCTGACTCAATTAACAACCACATGATTCACTTAACATGTATTGTGTTTTGCTTCACAGCCATGGAGGGAAAAGGTCATAAAATCAGGCACAACTGGCTTAATAACTGCCTTGCTTAGCAGTGGAAATTCTTTATCCCAATAGGGGTCATAAATCAAGGATCACCTGGAATTTCTCCTGTCCTGCCCTTTTCAGGTCATTCCATTATCCTTGTCAAGAGATTAGTTTCTGAAATTTACCTTTCGACTTGGAATGTTTTAATCTATGACAAATTTTCTAATAGATGGTGGGTTATGCCAAAAAGTATGCATTATGATATTATAACAGAGTAACAGCCACATGATTTATGATGGAGTTGAATGTTACATTAGTGGTATTGGCACAATCCACATGTAAATCAGATTTGACAGGTTGAGGGATTATTACTTTCGGAACTACTGCATGACATGGTATAGTTTGTTGCAGCTGGTCACTCATGGACCAGCTGATACATGTATTTAATTAGTAAATGGTACATGTATTTCATACTATTTATTCTATCTGAATATGTATGCATTGCTAGGAACAATATTTGGGATGAGAGAAGCCTTTTTCATGTTGAAGATAGAGGAATGGAGGGATAGAAAGATAGATAGATGATAAACAAATAAATAACTAAATAGATGGATAGAGACAGACAGACAAATAGAGATTGTGAAAACAGTCATGTATATAAATTTCTACATCCATGAGAACCAACAGATTCATGTTACAGTCTATCTTTATGCCTGTGAGTGAATTGTCCCAGCCATTTTAATTCAAAAGTGTGCCTTGGATATGAAAGTGAAGACTAGATCAGTGATGGGACAACCAATATTTTTTTGGGGTCACTTTACTGGAACTAGTTCAGTCTGACTTCATACAGTATGTAGTCATAAAGGTATGCATACAGTGTACAGTATATCTGTCCATATCTTTATTTCCACGGATGTATTTGCTCAATTTTCATGTAATTAAAAATATATTTTCCTAGCATATAGAGTGTTTTTGTAATCAGCTTTTCAATATTATGATAGGCTTTAATAAATTATGTTGATTGACACATTTTGGTATGTGAATTGCTTCCCAGATATACATTTTATGCATTTATCTTCAAAATTAGGTCTTAAAATTCTGAAAAGTGTACTTTTAGGAATCCTGGCTTTTTTCTGTCTATGGAGATTCTCAGTCATGCAGGTCATGGTTGTCCCAAAGCTGCTTTTTAAAGAGGCAACTGGACTTTCTGGTTTTTTCTTTGAAGATGTTTAGCTTCTCATCCAAGAAGTTTCTTCAGCTCTGACTAGATGGTAGGGAATGGAAGGTTTTATATTCTTGCAGATACCTGGTCATTTGCATCCTTTTAGCGGGTCATTGAAGCTAATTGGAGGTTTACACAGCACCACAACAATCCTTTCAGCAGTTCCAAGAAGGTTCCTTACATGTTTGCACTATTTAGGTGACCCTGAGGACATAGACAAACCTCCCAGTGGCCTCAACAATGCTATAAAAGAATGTAAATGACCAGCTGTCTCAAGGAATATAAATCCTTCCATTCCCCACCATCCAGTTAGAGCTGAAGAAACTTCTTGGATGAGAAGCAAAATGTCTCCAAAGAAAAACAAGAAAGTCCAGTTCCTCTTGAAAAAGCATCTTTGGAACCTGGCTGTTTACTTTTTCTAATATTTTGGGGATGTCACAATATAACTTAGTTTCAGAAAAAATCTGAAACATCACATTAGCTTGGCTTGGCATGACAGTGTGTTATTTTAAATTTTAGATCCTGGGCTGAAATAATTGAAAGGAATGGGATTGATAACAACAAAATCTATTAAAATTTAAAAAGAATTACAAGTCATGCAAATGATCCAAAAGGAATAATAAATTTATTATGAAAGATTTTAGACATCAGTTTTGTTCTCCGGAACCATCATTCTATACAATGTTTAAAACTGGTCTCTTAAAACTATATTGTTTTGATCTTTCCCTTTTTACATAGTTTTTTAAAACAAAAATATACAATAAAAAAGTGCTTTTGCTATATTAGCTCTGCTAGAACCATCTTGTAAATCTAAATTCAAGAAATATGTAATATTGCATCTTTTGCTACAGTAATCCTTGTTGGAAATTTTAATTCATTCCTATAGTTTTCAGGATTTAAATGTTAAGTTGAAATTAGGCTGCCTCGTATTTTTCAATTCCTCACTCTAATAGTACAAAGATCTCAGTAGGCAAATGTGAAGTTAATTCATCTGCTAATTTGCTTAAAGGTAAAGGTTCCCCTCACATATATGTTCTAGTCATTTCCAGCTCTAGGAGGCGGTGCCCATCTCTATTACAAAGGTGAAGAGCTAGTACTATCCGAAAATGTGTCTGTGATCATGTGGCCGGCATGACTAAATGCCGAAGGCGCATGGAATGCTGTTACCTTCCCATCAAAGTGGTCCCTATTTTTCTCCTTGAAATTTTACATGCTTTCAAACTGCTAGGTTGGCAGAAGCTGGGATAAGTAACGGGAGCTCACTCAGTTATGCGGTGCTAGGGATTCACTCCATTATGTGGTGCTAGGGATTCGAACCGCCAACCTTTCTGATCGACAAGCTTAGCGTCTTAGCCACTGAGGCAACGTGTCTCTACTAATTTGCTTATTCAGTGTTAATTCAGTATTCCCAACCAGGATTATATCTACACTGTATTCCTCTTTGCAAAAGGTCAGAAATACTTCATCCAGATGGAGCCACACTTCAGAAGTCCTCTACTGACCAAGTCTTCTGTGTTTGATTATTTAGGTCTTTATGGACATATTTTTTTTCTGGTTTTCTATTAGGTCTTCTAATCACACTTATTCTGAGTGCATAATGTAGTTCTACGTATGATGGTAATTGGAAAAGTTCAGTTAATTGAAATGACAGGCCAGTGCTAAAATGATGTCTTGCAATTCAATATTGAAAAACCAGATGGCTATCGAAATAACACAACTGAAGCACTGAAACAACAAAAAAAAGGTATTGAAGCAAGTTTATGGAGACAAAACAGGAACTTAAGACAGACTTATCATATATCACTTGACTAAACTCAGGAGGTGGTTAGTGCAAGCATCTGTTTCTCCAGATTGTGTACTTTATGCATAATAAAATGGGGAAAATATTTTTGTAGTTTTGATTTCTGCCTTTGAGTAAATCTGTTTGATAACAGAAATAATCCCTTTTTTCCCTTTTTTGGCTATCATGATTATGACTGTTCTTCTTAATCTTATGGCCAAAGTCCAAATTATAAGAGCATTCCATAATAAGACCGATTATGGTTAACAAACTCTAGAACATGGGCAAGAGTCTCCAGATTTGTTGGGATGACTACCTTGTCCATCATGCCAGTCCTCCAATCTCAACTTCCCATCTCAAGTGTGCCCATCTCTGCTTTCCCTTCGTGTCAGTTTTTGAAGCTAAGCAACATGACTGAAGGACCTACTACCTGTATTCTGAGGGAAACTTTCAACACTGCAAGAATGTAATTTTGCTCATATGGTTTCCCCTCCTATATTCCCATAGAACTCAAAACTGTGCCTTACATATCAACCAACTGGATGTTCTGAGAGGCATATTTCATAGACTTACATCTAGGTTTTAGGCTTAAATCTAGGTTTTAGTTTAGATTTCAAGATAAGAGCTACAGAACCTCTATTCTTTCTTTCTTGCCAAACACAATGACACAATCGACCACTGAAGCAAATATCTTCTCATTGGTGGAACATTGGTTATGAAACAGATGGGGCTTGCCTGCTACCGCTTTTTATGCTACTTTTATGCTATTATTTGACATCAGTCAAAACTATTTTTATTTTAAACTTTACTGAGGATTAAAATTAAAACAATATGCAGGTAGTCCTCAATTTACAACAGTTCATTTAGTGACTGTTACAATGAAGTTACAATGGCACTGAAAACATTGACTTATGACTATTTTTCAGATTTATGACCATGGCAGCATCTCTATGGTCATGTGACTTATATTCGAATGTTTGACAACTAGTTCCTATTTTTAATGATTGCAGTAATGATTGCATGATCACCTTTTGTGACCTTCTGACAGTAAAGTTGATGGGGAAGCCAGATTCACTGAGCAACCATGTTACTAACTGAGCAACTGCAGTGATTCACTTAACAAATAGCAACAGCATTTAGACCGCTTCACACTGCTCTACAGTTAAATGGTGTACAGAGCCAGCATATTTTCCCCAACAATCTGGCTCCTCATTTTACCAACTTTGGAAGGATGGAAGGCTGAGTCAACCTTGAGCCAGTAAGAATTGAACTGAAGTCAGCTGGCAGTCAGCAGAAGTAGCCTGTAGTACTGCAGAAGTAGTCTGTAGTACTCTTAATGTGGCAAGAAAAGTCATAATATGGGGCAAAACTCACTTAACACATTTCTTACTTCCCAACATAAATTCTGGGCTCAATTGTGATCATAAGTAAAGGACTACCTGTATTTGTTTAAGCCTAGGAACCCTCGGTTAATGTCTTTTCATACATTACTGATTGTTTCCTTCCTTTTATTGAAGCCCTGGTTCAAAAGTGAACTCTTGAAATATTGGATGCAATCTTCCCTCAAAGGTGCCTTCAAACTAGAGCTTTATTCATCTCAACCTCATTCACTTTGGGGAACTGATTATGCAAAAGGGCTGTGCCTCTCTGGCAGTACAGGATAATTGAGCTGAACAAGACCAGATCTGGCATAATCGAAGAAGCTTGCACAACAGACTGAAAAAATGGGCTGGATATGGCAACATGCTGCTGAGGAAAATAATCCAGAAGAAATCTCCCAAGAAATTCCCCTGCAAAAACAATGGCTGAAAGGTTTGGAATATTTCAGCTTCTCTATTCTAAGTCATCTTCCTAATCATGTAATCATAATCAGGTTTTAGGAATCCCAAAGGCCATTATCTGCTACTTTCCCCTTAATATCTTTTTAAAAAAGGAATCATCGGGGAGCAAATTACAGTAATCTAATATATTGAATTAATTTGATTATTAACTGGATTGATTATTTTTTCAAGTTATGAATAAATGTAGATTTTTCCTGGATGGGATCTTCACTTTCTGTTTCTGGCCTTGCATTCCTTTTGAGTTCTGGTTTACAGCAATTCACTGAAAGGCCAAGCGAAGCTTTCATCTTCCCTCAAAAGAAGTTGCCAGTTCTTGTTTCTGATAATAAACACGTTTTAATAGGATCAAGAGACACTCAGAAAATATCTGCAATGGAATAGCAATATAGAAGCATAAAGAAAATGCAAAGCGAACGCATTCATCCAAGACTCAGTGGGCCATGCTGTTAACGGAGCCTGCCAGGTGGCAGATGAAGAAGCAGCATGGTGTTCCATGCCAAGCAAACACAAGACGAGAACTCTGTTAGATTATGATGGTAAAAAAAATGCAGGAGTTGGGTAACACTTGTTCTGACTACAGTAACAAGTTTGATGACAGGACATTAGCTTTCACGTGATGCAATCAGCAGCCAGGCTGAGGTAGGATCTAAATTTGTGGGTGATGCAAGAAGGGAGGAGGAAATAAATGGGCTATGCAGATATTTCTTTATTGTTTACTTATTAAATTGTTATGATGCTGTAGAAGGTTAGCACCCACCCCTCTCCTAGAAGAATGAAATATTTTGAGAAATATTAAAAAGGCAGAATATTATATTTCCCTAAAGGGAAAAGATATGCTCTTGGAGACAGAAAGCAGCCCCCACCTTCCTTAAAAACCCTCAGCAGATGACAGCAAAAAGAGATAAAGAGATAAATATCTCTATTCAGAAACAAATATCCTTGCCCAAGATTCAACACAGGAAAAAGCCATTAAGCCACAATAGGAATTGTCCAACCCCTTTTTAGATCACAAACCTCTTCGTTGCATCATCTCAACAGTTCAAACTTCAATCAAATGTGGAAGCTTATATAACTTCAGCTATGACCCCAGTGTAGCCCCATGGAAGTCTGGCAACAGCCAATAGAATACATGTTCTTGCATAGGAACAGGAAGCTCAGGTTTAAAGCTCAACAGAAGGTAATTAAAAACCCCTTACTCTAAACTCCATGTGGTCAGCTACACAGAGTCACACGTGCGTGGTGGTTCTGCTTCATCAATAAATCATCTTTCCAATCAGTCTCCATGTTTCCAAAGTCTTTCTTCCAGCTTGAAACTGAACCAGAGAGATATTTCTCCCAACAATGCCATTCTCCCCAATAAGGTGACTCCTCCAGGTGTCACAGATTATATAAGTGTACACACTTATTTTCAAATTATGACCACAATTGAGACCAACATATCTGTTCCTAAATGAGACAGTTGTTAAGTGAGTTTTGCCCCATTTTATGACCTTTCTTACCACAGTGGCAAAGTGAATCACTGCAGGTGTTAAATTATTAACATGGTTGTTAAGTGAATTTAGTTTCCCCATTGATTTGCTTGTGAGAGAATCGCAAAAAGGTGATAAAATGATCCCAAGAAACTGCAGCCACCATAAATATGAGTCAGTTGCCATGTATCTGAATTATAATCACATGATTGCAGGGATGCTGCAATGGTTGTAAAGTGTGAAAAATAATCATGAGTCACTTTTTTCAGTGCTGTTGTAACTTTGAACGGTCACTAAATGAACTGTTGTAAGTTAAGGACTATCTGCAGGTTACAGATACAGGTTTGATATGAAACAGATTACTAGTGCCTTATCAGTTAACTTCAATGGGTTAAAAACCCATTTTTAAAAACAAACAAACATGTATTTACCGATACAAGAGAATGCAGGTCTGAGCTAAGAGGTCCTTCATTGCAGACATTTCACGACCCTATTAAGTAACATCATCAGTGCTCTGATGATGATCATGATCACTGATGATGTTACCTAGTGTGGTCATGAAATATCTGCAGGAAAAAATCCAAAGAGAACACCAAGGACCCCAGAACCCAAAACCTAACAGATATGCTAGATTTTAACATATTAGAGTTGTTAATTAAAATTGTTAATTGATAAAGTACTTGCAATCTGTCTTGTAGCTAACCTGCAACTGCATATCCATCTTACATTTCCCTCCTTTTCCTGTCCTGCTGCCTCAGCCAAATTTCATCCTACACCATCCTCTAAGCATCTGATGAAGTAAGATGCAGCTCACGAAAGCACCAAGTTATGTGTCACAAATGTCTCCCCCTTTGAGTAATCTGTTATTTTCTGAGACAAGGAGTGATGCTTCCCCATCAACAAGGTTACAATAAGTTTTAGTGTCCAGTCTGGTTAATGTTTAGACATGATGTGAAGGAAAGTTACCGTCTTTTGTCTCAGCAGCAAAATAGCTCAGGATTACCTGTGCCAGAGCTTGGTTTAAAAACAAAACACTATTTTCTGACTTTCCTTTCTGGGGAAAAAAGAACCATAGGTAATTTAAGGCAATTGGTATCTCTTACTGTTGCTATATATCAAAAGCAGAAAGTTTTTTTCAAAAAAAATATGATGTTTCTTTGAAAATAATAATAATAATGCATCAAAGTACCAAAGAGCAGCATTATTTGTTTCAAGTGAATTTAGGTTTAAGCCACTTCAGAAAATTATTAGATTGTTAGAACAAGATGGAAATCTGGATAAGCTCATCTCCAGTCTGACTTTTGTCTGAACCTTGGTGAGCTGAGCTGCTTTTTTTAGCTCATCTGAGGCGCGGCAATCCGCTCTGCTGCATGAATCAGCTGAGCTAAAAAATAAGGGAATATAGGAGAGGTAATCCCAGGAGTGGGATTCTGCACAGAGAATCGGCAAATTGTGCCCCTGGCTGGCCCTGGCCCACTCTGCCTGCCCCTCCCCTCCCCACCCAGTCAGTCCTTATCATGCATGCACAACACTATGCACATGCCCGACATCGCTGACTGTGTTCTTCCCTGCCCAGTCACTCCTTAAGGTATTTTTTTTTCCCCCTCCTGACGATCAGCTATTCCTATAATCAGCTGTGCTGGGATTCCCCTCATTTACTTACTGTTTCACCCAGGAGGCTTCCCTGAGGCCCAGGAAGGCAAAAAATGGAGGAGAGCACACACCACCCACACACATACCTCCTCCATTTTTTGCTTTCTTGGGCTCCAGGGAAGCTTCCTGGGATCAAACCCCCACCCAGGAGGCTTCCCTGAGGCCCAGAAAGCCCAAAAACAGAGCACAGGGGGCACCACGTGCTCCCCCATGCTCCATTTTTTTCCTTCCTGAGCCCCAGAGAAGCCTTCTGGGAGCAAAAATGTGCCCCAGGAGGCTTCCCTGAGGCCCAGAAGGCTTAAAAAATGGGGGGGGGGAGTGCTGCCCTCCCAAAAGAAGAAAAAGCCATGCCCACCCAGTCACATGGCCATGCCCACAGAGGGGGGGAATCAGAGGTGGTATTTGCCAGTCCTCCAAACTAGCCAAAATTTCTGCTACCAATATGCTAGAACCGGCTAAATACCACTTCTGATCACAACTGAGCCCAACATTTTCATTGTTAAGGGAAACATGGGTTAAGTGAGTTTTGCCCCATTTTAAGACCTTTTTTGCCACAGTTGTTAAGTGAATCACTGCAACTGATAAGTTAATAATCTTGTTAATTGAATCTGACTTCTTCCTTGACTTTGCTTGTCAGAAGGTTGCAAAAGGGCAGGGGTCTTCAAACTTGACAGTTTTAAGACTTGTGGACTTCAAAACTCAGAATTCCTCCTCCAGTCATGTTAGCTCAGGAATTCTGGGAATTGAAGTCTACATGTCTTAAACTTGCCAAGCTTGAAGACCCTTAAAAAGGGGGATCACAGGACCTACAGGAATGTTCATCAGTATAAAGTCATCAGTTGCCAAGCATCTGAATTTTTATCACATGATCATGGGGATGCTTCAAAGGTCGTAACTGTGAAAAACAGTCATAAGTCACTTTTGTTCAATGCCATTGTAATTTTGAACAGTCACGAAATGAACTGTTTCAAGTTGAGGATTACTTAATTTAACTTAATTTAAATTCAGTTAATTTAATATTTAAATTAAGTTTATTGTTACAGATACTGTGTGTCTTTGATGTGAGGCAACTAACTAGCACCTTATCAATTAATTCCAATGGGTTAAAAACCCACTATATTTACTGATACAAGAGAATGTTAGTAACTCCTGTATAAAATCATTTAATGAATTGTTTGGTTTGTATGGAAACTGTCCTGGGATAAATTCAATACTATTTGCTAGTTAGGTAATAACTATCAGCCTTTCAGTTCCCAAATTCTCCAGCTTCCTGGGTCTCTTCGCAGAGAAATTCTGTGCCTAATCTCAGGAGTTCAGTTAGGCTTCTTGTAGCCACCTATCAAGAAGTTGAACGCTAAGCAAGACCTTCTTTCAGTCAAATAGTGAGGCATCAGCTTTTCATTAAGTCATCAGTCAGCTGTAAAGTTTGTTCTGCTAAGGCTTGGTGGGTTTGCAAGCTTCACTGATGCAGTCAGTTTAGCTTGACATTTTATGGCACGAAATGAGAGTTGAGTAGAATTTGACATTTGCTTGCCCAATGCCACTGAGCTGCCAGAACACTCATATTTTGGGGAAACTTCAGATAAAGATATAATGTTTTTTTATGGGGAAGGGTAGATGGATGGTGAGTTTTAATGTGGAAAACGGATGTCCTAAAAGTATTGCAGAAGCCTGATGTGTCCAGTGTGATTGTGAATTTATTGAAAATGGCACTGAAATTACAAATGGACTATTTTGTGGTGAGTTTTGGTGACGTGATCTTGGAATGCTCTGTAGGTTGCACATGCCCGATGGGCTATGCCATAGGATGCTTAGACTTGACTGAAGGCAATGGTGATTCCTAGTCATGGAGTGAGGTCAAGCAAATAGACCTTCTCCACTCCATCTGGCATGCTGCTAATGCTGGAATTGGGAAACACAAGGATAGACTGACCTTACAGAAAGGATACCACCTGCAGGTTAATTTTCTCTTCTGAATACTAAAGGGCCTGTCACATAGGCCGACGGATGCAAAACATATGTAAAAATGACACAGCGGATGAGAAAATGTTCCATCCGTTATAACCCACTCTCAAAAGTGCCCCGAATTTGCATAAGCAGAGCGGACAACAACGGAAAGGAACGGACGGGGGGAGGACCAGGATGTAAAGCAGATGCTCCACGGAAACCTAGCAGAGGGAAGCGGATGGAAGCGGGTGGCACATCCGCAGGGCTTCCGGGGAAGCACAGCGAAGCAGACATGCAGCGGAAGGACCGGATGCAGAGCGGAAGCCTAGCGGATGCCTAGTGGATGCAAAGCATTCACTGTGCATGCGGGAGGATGCATTGTGTCAGCCCCACGGATATAAAGGGAAGCAGCTCGCAAGCAGATCAACATTCAGAGGAAAGACCTGCTGCCAGACACAGCTCCAGCCAGCCAGCCAGCCAACAACCATGGGGAAGAAGAGGAAGCCTGTGCCATCTCCTGCCAGCCCTGGCAAGAGGGACAGGGCCACCATCCCACCCCCTGGCCCTGACTCTGATTCTGCTGGGGCTTCTGCTGCTAGGGCTGACTCATCTGGTGCTGGAGAATTCTGCCGGAGCTGCTCCTGGTGCTGGTGCTTCTGCTGGTGCTTACTTTGCTGGTGCTGCTCTTGGTGCTGAGGCTTCTCCTGGGCTAACTTTTGCTGGCGCTGCTCCTGGTGCAGGGGCTTCTGCTGGTGCTTACTCTGCTGGCGCTACTCCTGGTCCTGTTGGTCCTGCTGGTGCTCCTGGTGCTCCTTGTCCTGTTGGTGCTGCGCGGTGTTCATGGTCCTGCTGGTGCTCCTGGTCCTGCTGGTGCTTACTCTGCTGCTGCTGATCCTGGTCTTGCTAGTCCTGCTGGTGCTGCTGGTGTTTACTCTGCTGCTGCTGCTGCTGGTCCTGCTGGTGCTGCTGGTCCTACTTTTGGCTGCTACTGTTGTTGTTGCTGCTGCTGGTGGTGGTGGTGTGGTGGAAGCAGCCCCTACAACCTCGAAGCCCCTCTGATGAGGGCCCAGAATGGCCCTGTCAGAGGGAGGAAGAGGCATACGCAAGAACGAGAATGGGAAGAAGGCAATACTCCATCGAAGAGGAACATGAGGATGAGGTGCTTGAATGGCTGAGGGAGAACGAGTATCTATGGCAAAAGGGACACCGGCTCTATCGAGACACAAAAGGAAGCAGGCTGCTTGGAGAGAGAAGGCGGAAAGCCTGGGCTACACTTCAGAGGTGCTCCTCAGCTGGTGGACGTAACATGCAAACCTAGTACGGGAAGCTGCACCTCAAGAAATCTGGCCAGGCCACGTCAAGCTGACGACTGAGAGACCTACGTGATGGCCAAGTGCAGCTTCTTGGAGGGTGAGATCCACCACCGAGAAGCAGCCCCTCTGACAACAATCTCTCTCAGGCAGCCCACAGAGAGCCAGTCCTCTTCTGGCCAAGAGTCAGCTACTGTGTCCAGGCAGGTATCTGTGGAGCGTGCCACGATGGAGACCCCCCCGACAGCTGCACTCCCCGTGGCAGAGCGCGTGGAGGACTCCTTGACACAGTGGGAGCAAGGAGAGGGCACTTCCACCAGAGACCAACCCACATCCACCCCCAGCTCCACCTCCACAGAAAGCAGGCAGAGACCCAGACTGGAGGGGCAGAGCCACACTGTCCTGCTGGAGATCATGGAAACCATCAGAAGCAGCATAGATCTCACTCTCAGCTGGTACACTCCGACATACCATCCTAAACTGCAAGCCCTTCCTCACCTATGTCACCAGACCCTCATGGACATGTCCGAATCACAGTACCAGGTGATCAAGGACAGGATCACCGGTCTTCTTCACAAACCCTCCAGACCCAGCTGAACCTGCTCCCACCAGTTCCAGGTCTGCTCCTCCACCCCATCTGAAGTTCACTGCCCTTCCAAGGCTTTCCACAGGGCCCTCAACCTACCAAGGCTACGGCTACCAGAGTTCCAGCAACAGAGGCATCCCTTCCCAGTCCAGGCACACGTTCATCGTACGCCACCGTGCCACCGGTGCCACCGATGCCACCAACGCCACCAATGCCACCCACGCCACAGATGCCACCCATGCCATAGATGCCACCCATGCCACAGATGCCACCCATGCCAAGATCCACCCACACCCACCTCACTCACCTGCAGACCAGACATTCCCCACTACACTCCTCCTTCCTCCACCCCATGTCCTGGAGAGGAAAGGGCTCTCAAACATCAAGGACTGAGCCAGCTGTCTGAGAGCTTCCTCCACCACACCATCCCCTGTTGTCCTCTCAGGGCCAGGCATCACAATGGCACCTCAGACCAGCACTCCAGCAGCAGCCACCTCCACAGCACCTGGACCCTTTACCCCTTAGAGCGATGGGCATGCCTCAGAGTGACTGAGAAGAGTACCAGAGGACTGTGGTGGCTACCTGATGACGTTTATCTTGATTGGGACACTTGGGTCATTTTCTTTTACAGTTTGTTATTAATAAAGATTATCTTTCCCCTCACACACTGCTTCAGTTCTTTTAGTCAATAAAGGCAATAAAGTCTTGGTTGAAAACTTTTAGAAATGGTTTAAGCCTTTGCATGCTTGTGGGATGGGGTTAGGATAGCAGTGGGATGGGCAGGGATACCTGTGGGATGGTAATCACTGTGGGATGGGTTAGGATAGCAGTGAGATGGGCAGGGAAACCTGTGGGTGTGGGTAATAGCTGTGGATGGGCAGGGATACCTTTGGGATTGGGTAATACCTGTGGGATGGGCAGGGATACCTTTGGGATGGGTAATAGCTGTGGGATGGGCAGGGATAGAAATAAACCTCCAGTGCCAAGCATAGTCGGACTGTATGGTCCACCCTCCCAGTGCCACACCTTTGGCCCTTTTATATCAATAAACAATTTAATCATTGATCCACACATTTCAACATAAAACACAACTCCTTTATTAAATGCCCTGTTCATTGTAGGGCCACTCAACATAAATGGCACCAATCTCATCAGTTGTGATGAGACAGGCTGAAATAAGCATCCATTTAAGCATCTACCATCCTGTCTTGCCACTCCACTGCTCCAGCTGGGGAGTTGCACCAGTGTTTCAGGAGGTTTGCTCTGCTTCTTTCCCTTCATGTGAAAGCTCTGTTGGGCCTTGCACATCCACAGTATCTAGCAGTTTTGCCCTTGCCTCCATTCACAGGCCTCTATGTTCCCATTGCCTTTGGCGGTCCACAAGCCTTGTTCTGCAACACTGGGGTAGCAGGTGCGCATGAGATTGTGCAGGATGCAGCAAGCTTCCATGATCCTCCTCACGGTCTTCTGGGCGATGCTGCATGGTGGTGAGAAGTACCTGGAACCTGTTGGCCAGGATGCCAAAGGCGTTTCTTCACTACCCGTCTTGCCCTGGACAGCCTGTAGTTGAAGATCCTCTCTTCATGGGGGAGGCATCTGGAGGTGTAGGGCTTCATGAGGTAGGTTGTGAGGAGAAGGCATCATCCCCCACGATGAAATAGGGCACATCTTGTGTGTCGTTGGGCAGGGGTCTGGATCTGGGCAAGCCCATGATGAGGTTGCGTTTCCAGCCCCTCCTTGAGGTGACTGGTGTTGTATACCTGGGCATCTTGAAGCTGACCCGTTGCCTGAAGCATCGATGTACATGAACTTGTAGTCACCATCGACCATGGCGAAGAGGTATGATTGCTGAAGAAGCCCTTGTAGTTGTGATAAGTGGACCCTTGAGTTGGCTGGAGTTTTCAAGGCCACGTGCTTCCCATCTATGTCTCCAACGGTGTGGTGGAAGTTCCACTTCTGATACCACTGCTCTGCAACTTTTTTCCAAGCCTTCTTCAGTGGAGGGGCACTGGAGGAGCTCCTCCAGGTATTCTTCAATGATGGCCTGCACCACTTCTCTGACCACAATGCTGATGGTGTTGTGTGGCACCCTCCAGGCATACTGCATGTTCCTGTAACGTGGTCCCGGAGGCCAGGTGGCACAGAGTCAGTGCCACCTTCAGTCCAGGGTCCAGGCTGGTTGCCCTTTGGTCAACCTGGGTCTCAGCCACTCCACAACTTCGTCAAACATGGCTGGCGGCATCCTCATGAAGTTCTGGAATGATTGAGGGTCTACGTTCCTCAGCTCCACCTGTTTGTTATACAGTTTGTTATACAGTCCGGTACTCGGCTCTTCTCGTGATCCATCTTTGGAGCCATACACTTCTTGGACGCCTCCTTTTCTTCTCGTAGAACAGGTGAAAGAGCCTGTAGAGGGCTCCGCAAAAGGATGTGTGCTGACGATCCATGATGGATATATTGGATGCTGTGGAAGAGCAAGAGCAAGATCAAGCCTGAAGAGGTCTGCACAGCAGGGCTGCTGGACTGAAAGTGCGATTCCAGGTGAGTTCCTGCCCCATTTTTTAGGAAGTATCATTTTTTCTGCAAGGTGTCCTTCTGCATCCTCTAGTCATCCTGCAGAACATCCTAAATATTCCGAGATACATCCCCTATACGAATGTTTTTTCCATTTTAATGCTTATATCCGAGGAGCATCTGCTTTCATCCTTTCTACGTCCATGCTACTAACGCTGCGTGGTCCGTTTCTGGTTCCGTTTCGCGTCCTCCCTGTGTCCGTTTTCCACTGAGCGGATGTGAGTTGCGCGAATGTGCAGCGGATGCCTAGAGGATATAGCAGATGTGTGAACGGATGACGACAGACGTATAACGGATGTTCCCCGAATACATAGTGAATTTATAATGGAACGCGTTGGATACTTTATCCGCTCAAAAAGTTTTGTGCAGCTCAAAACTTTTTGAGCGGATGAAATCTCAGTAGACGGATGCTGGATGGATAGAAGAGGATGAAAAACGTATGCAGTGAGTACAGAATGGATTCATCGCTGTTAACCAACGGATGGCAAGTGTTTCTCTCCATTTTACATCCTCTTTCCATCCATTGGTGCAGTGTGACATGGGCTTAACATCTCTGCTACATACTATCCACGTCCGTTCTTTTCCTTACTTTTCCGTTCTGTTTATGCAAATTTTTGCCACTTTTTGGAGCGGATGACAACGGATGGAACCACCCCCGAAAATTTGCTTGTTCGCTGTGTCCTTTTTGCATACGTTTTGCATCCGTCGGCCAGTGTGACCTAGTCTTAAAAGTTTTGTTAACTAGCAGATAATGAAGCAGTTTTGTTATTGGAAGTAGTTTTGAACCAGATTTTAAAATCCCAAGTAACAATTAACAAGGGAAGAGGGATGGGCACTTTTCTTGCTTTTGTTTATTCATTTGCAAATTTAGGTGGTTTTCCACATGTGTGCACCTTTGTGTACAATTTTCACAATATGTACACTTCAAAATATATTTTTGCTCAAATAACCTTCTGTCTTTTATGTATTTTTGCAAGAACTCTCACTTTTTCTGTGGGTTGGGTTTTAAAACAAAGCATGTCACACAGTTTGAAAAGTGCAGATGTCATTGTGTACTGGTTCAACCTATCAGGAAGGCCCAAAAATCAGATTAATACACACAGATTTTCATAAAATCTATTTCTCGTCCATCCCTGGTGATTATGAATCCCACCTCTTGGCACCCTAACCTTTTCAAGTGTCTGTTTTGCTTTTAGGATGTTTTCATGATGAATGAACTGCCTTGATACTGACAGTTTTTATCTTTGTTTATTAAATCAATTTCTAAAGCTGCTCACTAAGTTCCAAAAATGGGTATTTTTACATTCAATATTTATTTGGACCATGATAGGTAAGCAGAGAGCTGCAGAGATAAATGGAGAGATGGAAAGACATAGAGATAGACATGTGGGTGGGTATTAGAAAAGACAAAAAAAATCTTTTCTGACTATTAGGAAAATTTGAGAGAAAAAATATCTATTGAAACTGTTAATGATGTGTATATACACAGACACACACCATATAATCAATTCAAAAATTTGTCTGAGGATGACTGTCTTTTTCTGTAGATATATTTAATGGTATGTGAAAATGAGGAAGACCTTCAGCCCAGATAATGGTCTGATAAAATTTGAAACCAACGGAGAGATAGCGAAGGCATCTCAGAAGGGACCTTCCACAGCTTTCAAGAGAATAACAGTAAAGGGAGGAATAGGTTTGTCTATGGAGGCATACAAGGCATTCCTTCAAGATGTTTCACTTCTCATCCAAGAAACCGCTTCGGGTTACTGTTACAATATAAGAATTTATTCTGCCTCTGAAGAAATTCAGAAATCCAATTTGTTGAACTTAATACAGTTATCATTTTGCTTTTAGTTGTCTGTGACTTCTGTCATAATCTTGGTTGTATACAAACAACACTTTTCATTCATGCAACCTGTGCTCAAAATTCTTAAGATTCTGGCTCATGAGGAACAGATATTCTCTAATCATCTGATTGTGAGGTGGGGTAACTTCTTTAACAGCCTGGTAATATGCCATCCCACATCTATTTAAAAGAAACGGCAGGATGAGGTCCAGCAATGTGTCTTCTGAACATTCTATGGGATGGAGTTTCTGAAAGGAACTCAAACAACTTCAGGGACACATCATCTCTGGGTACCTTGCAGGAAGTTCAGCATGTCTCATAACTGAGGAGGAAAGCAGGGAAGAATGTAACAGCAAGTAAGGTAAAGATATTCAGCTGAATCCTGGGACTTTTGCCTTTTTGTCATTGCATTTTGGAGTGAATGGTGAACTCAGTCTAATCAGAGTTGATGGAAAATGCTCCTCCATAGGAATTTACAGAAACTGCTTTTCAAAAACTGGAAAAAGGCCACACAGCCTTAATATATGTCACAGCTCTTGGTGTTATATATTCTGGAATAGCCCAAGACTTTTATACTGACTCGGTAGAGGGTGGGGTGTGTGTGATCTATGTAATTTGCTTTACAATGCCAAATTTAATTTCCATTTGTCATCAGTAATTTTAATTGGAAATGAAACCCAGCATTGCCAACAATAAAAATACCCTACCAAGATATATTGCATATATTTCTTTTAATATTTAACTTCAATAAATAAAGCCAATCGATACGGAAATTGGAATTAATGAATGCATTTCCCTATATACATTTATAACAATCATTTGCCAAGCCGAAAAGGAAATCTATATGATTACATATGCAGACATGCTGTTAATTCATTAATAGTGTTTAAGGAGTTAGTACAAATCCATCAAGCATCATTTTGGTAGGACACTGATTTACATAAAAGGTAGCTGCATAAATGTGATGTTTTATGGTTGTATAACTTGAGCACACTTTAAAGTTCCATTCACAAATACCATTACCTCCAACTTGACTTTGGAGAGGATAAACTTTTTTTAACTGTTGGTAGTAGCAATAGCACTTAGACTTATATATCTCTTCACAGTGCTTTACAGCCCTCTCTAAGTGGTTTACAGAGGCAGCATATTTCACCCAACAATCTGGTTCCACTTTTTACTGACCTTGGAAAGACTCAACCGTGAGCCAGTTAGGATTGAACTACTGACAGTGGGCAGAATTAGCCCACAACACTGCATCCTAACCACTTATGTCACCATAGCTCTGTAGCCAGGTTTAAAAACCCTATTTGCTGAATTGTATCCATTCAGTCTCTCCAACACACACATAGCATCGTTAACTATATATTTACAAAGGAGAGAGAGACTTTCACCTCTACAACAATTTAATAATCAGGTTTCGGTGACTCTGAGCTTCTTCGGCGACAGACCGAAACTGCGTCTCTATGCAGTTTCGATCTTTGCTCGCCGCTGGAGCACCCCGAGCTGGCTGGTTTCAGGGTTAGGCTACCCCGTAGAGGTGGTAAAGAAGGGGGAGACTGCCTGCAGGGTTGAGGAGAGCTGCATCTCTCCTCCCCGGCTGGCCATTACTCCCTTTCCCGAAGAAGGTTGTAGCGGTGGTCAGGAATGGCCATCACAAAGAAGAACTCAACCTGAAAAGAATGTGCAGGAGGAAAATAAGAAGAGAAAGTTTTGGTTGACCGCGTCAAACAGCAAAAGCAACAAATAAGGTACCCTGGAATTGAAACTAAAAAACAACAACAACATTGTTCCCTAAGAAGATTTCTAACCTGCGAAGGAGAGAGAAAAGGGAAAGGATTTGGTTTTTTTTCCTCCTCTTCCTATACTGACAGCTAAAAGATTTAAGCAAGAAATTGGAAAAAAATCCACTTTGACATTAATAGGCATTTAATGCTGAAAATAAAAAGTCAAAGG
>BHFT01000829.1:0-55776 GCA_004320025.1 Laticauda laticaudata | reverse complement strand
AGTTTGATGTGAGGCCTGTGGTGAGGATCTTACTGATTTTATCTGTAGTACCTTTTATGTAGTACTACAGATTTACAGATACAGGTACAAGGTACTACAGTAAAATATATAAATATTATATATTTGTTTTTTTAAGTTATTCACGGGTACTTTACATGTGTGCTGTTACAGGCTGCACTACTGTTGAGCCAGAATGGTTTTTCTTCATCAGATTGTTTGGAGTCTTGGTCTTGTGTTATTGGTCTTGGACTTTGCTGGTGTTCTGGCTTGATTGTGCTTCTCGTTCTCTTCTTTCTGTTTGTGGCTTTGATTGGCTAGCCAAACACTTGCTCCTGCGACCTGAGGCTTTCAGTGCAGGCTTGGTTCGTGTGAAAGGATGCTTATATTATAGGAAGCCAGTTTCATCTGGTGCCTGGTGGAGTTAGTTTGAAGCGGAGGCATCAGAGGGAGTCTGTTTGTTCCCAGTTTTGCCTGGCATTGTGTGTGACATCTTTCATATTTGGAGAGCTGCGAGGCTAATATAAATAGAAGTGCCCGACAGGAAAACCTAGCCACAGAATCTTCAGAGAAAAGCCATAGAGATATGAAAAAAGACCTGAAAAGCATGAAATAAGAAGAGATGATTCCACCAGGACAGTCAATCGATTTGGAAGCCTGCACTCTCAAATAGAAAGATCTCCACACCACAAGCCAGGCAAAAAACCTGGGCACAAACAGACTCCCTCTGACTTGCCCTCCAGCCTCAATAACACCTCCACCAGGGCACCCAGATAAAACCTGGCTTCCTACATAGATACATAAGCGCGTTCCTTTCACACGAAGCCAAGCTGCACTGAAAGGCCTCCAGTGCAGGCAGCCAGACGTGTTCCATCCAATCAAGCCCACAAAACAGACAGAAGAAACCAAAACACCAATCAAACAAAACTCCTAGTCCAATTAAAACACAAGACCAGGACTCCTAACCAATTCAGATGAGAAAGAAACATCTGCACAACAATAGGCTTCGCCTCAAATTAAAACCAAACCGCTGTGACCCTGACCCACATACAAAACTCAATACAGAACTGATGATGGCAAGATGAGATTCTGCTGAAACGTTGCTACAACTTTAAAAGGCATTACAATGATGTAGGAAATACCCCGAAGGAAGCTGAACTGATTCATGTAAGTACCCGCGAAAACTTTATATATATATATATATATATTTGTTTATCTTAAGTTTTTGTGGGTACTTACATGTATGGTATTCAGCTTTGTTCAGGTATTTTCCCACATCATTATAGTTGTGCTTTTAAATTTGTAGCAACATTTCGACAGAATCTCATCTGCCATCATCAAGCTTCTGTATTGTGTTCCTATCTATCTATCTATCTATCTATCTATCTATCTATCTATCTATCTATCTATCTATCTCTATCTCTATCTATCTATAAAACACATTCAAAGTAATTGAAAGAAACATTGTAAAATAGTGCTATTCATCATGAAGAAACTGTCTGCATTTATTTTTTTGAATACTCAGATAAGACAGTAAAAGCTCATACAATCTGTCAAGCAATATTTATGACTTTATTTTGTTGTTGTAAGGCTTCCAGAGTTGCCTTGCAGAGAGATGGGTGGCAAACAAATTTAATAAGTAAATAAAAAAGAAAGTAAGAATCAACAAGAAATTATCAATTTTTATTTGCAAAGTAATAACATTTGCAAGTAATATATTTGGAGTTATGCTTGTGTATAAATCTATAAAATCTATAAAACACTCTATATGTTTTAAAAGTCTAACTGCAAGTTGAACAGAGACAACAAAATGTTTGTGATTTCCTGGAAACCTAATGACATTCTTTTATAATAAATATACTGACAGGTAGAATTTTTCTTTACTTTTTCATAGTAATTAACTTGAACATTTTTCCATGTATTTGTTTAATTTCAAAAAAGGTGCAAAATTCTGATCAACATCCTAGAATTGTCAGAAAAATAAAACAATTCTTTAATATAACTGATGGCAAGTGAACAATTGACTTTTTAAGTGGAACTAACCTTGGCAATTTTATTTTCATTTCCTTTGACTAATTTGTTCTCCTGCTCAAAAGCAAAACATTCCTTTGGAATTGTGTAAAGCAGGTGAACAGCAAAAACTTCCACAGTATCTTTTGCCTTTATTAATGCAGATGCTCCAAAACAAATACCTAATTTTCTGTTGTCGGAAGTCTTTCTGACTGTTTCTGATACATTCCATTGCTGGATAACAACATGTCTGGTTAAACAATTAATTGTTTTAGATAGTGTTGGCTAGCTGGATCTGCTTGCAGGTTTTTGCCAAGAATTTTGCCCAAAGACCAGAGAGGTCATATAGTTCTTCCTAAGTTTACAATCCAAGTTTTGTCTCATTATTTTTTACAAGAATCTACCAGACAAATAATGACTTACTTTTTCCTTCAGTCTGTCACGGTCATGTGTAACAACTGGGATAATTTGTGGCCTTGACAATATGTATCACTGTTATCAGTATGATGTCTCTGCATTTCAATAGACCAAATTTGTCTTAGTTTTGGTTTTCCAAAGGACAACCATTCCTGTGTTTCATGGCTACGGTCACTATGCTTGTGATCATAGGAAGATAGTATATTACTATTTCTCCTATTACTATTACTTTTCTCTTGCCGATTGAGCAAGGGACAAGATATGGACCTCTCTTCATTTTCAACAAAAAATCCCAATTCTTTTTTGCTTCTATCTGTGAAAATATTACCAGCATATCTCATGCTTCTGTTAATTCTGTCAATAATTTTAATTCTAATATCTAATATATTTTGCATAGAAATGAAATAAGTTGTCAGTATACAATTCTGGCACATCATAGTTCCCAAGCTCGTTAAAGTTGCAAATAAGAATTATAGAATTATAGTGTCTTGGACCATTCAGTTCAAGCTCTTATTAAATGCAGGAATCCAAATTCAGAATCAATAGTTGCTTAGCCTCCACTTGAACACATAAAAAAAATGAGGAAACATCATCTTTTTGATAAGTAGTTCAAGAGTCTAAATGCTATTACTATTTGAAAATCTTTTTCTAACATTCAATTATCATCTATCCTCCTATTTTGAATTACAAGGCAGATCCATTATTGTTTCTTGAACTCTGGATTATACAGAACTGGTCTTCAGCTTCTATGTGATTTTCTTCCATGTATTTAAAGGATTCTATCAAATAGTTTCTTAATCTTCTCAAAGTTGGATATTCTCAATTCTTTTAATCTCTGTTGAACCATTGTATTGTAATTCAAAGTGCCTCATGAGCCTCATTCACCTTCTCTGAGTCTGTTCTAGTTTGTCCGAGTCTTCCTTAAACTGTCACAACAAGGACTACATATCAAATACAATTATAGCAAAGCATACCAATATTTTCTTAAGTGACACTTCAATTTCATATAATTTCCTTTAAAATACCAGTTTACCACTTTAATGGAAAATTGAGAATTCTAAATTCTTATATTCTTCTGACGAATGCCTTTCCATTTCTATCATGGAATTTGTTTCCTAAATGTATAACTCGTTCAATCTAATCCTTCTTTCTTGGGAAAGGCTTGGAAACTCATAATACTTGTTCTACGTTAAATATTCTAATCATACATTTGATGTCCTTAGGGAATCCCTTGAACCATTTGTTAGAAGCTTGGAAAGTATGATCCAGTAGAAAGCATCCACATCAACTTCTTCCTGAAAGTTTCAATTCTGTATTTACTTTCAAAACTATCCCCCACAATCCTCTTGTAAAAGTTCTCTGTGGCCTAGGAAGCTTCAGAAACTTCAGAAAAGGTTCTTGAGAGAAGAATTTCTCCCTTTTCTCCTGAACTCACCTGTTTCTGTGTGATTTTAGCAAATCTCATTCTCTCTTTTGCTTCTCTTTTTTTATTTTGTTTTAAGAACACAATTACAGTCCAGATATCTATAAGAAGGATCTTTGTTATTTCTTAACAACTGTTCAGCATTTGTGATATTAGAAGTGATATATAGCCATCATAAAGGACCCATACATTCCTTCTACATTAATTTTTCTGCTATCATTTTTGAAGCTATCTAAACTGGTGACTTTAACTATGTATTCTTTAGTGAATTGCTGTACCTATTAAAATTATATGTCACATTGTACATATATACTGTACATATTTAAAGTATATGTCATACAAAGAAATATTATATTTATTAGTCCTGAATCTCTCATTGTATTTTATTGGAAAAGACCAGGCCCTAGTATTAAGACAACAGAAAAATACTTCACAATTTAACTTCATTTCTTCCCCATATGCTACATAGGGTTGGTTTTCCCCCCCAATCAAAGATACCTACATACAGCTGCCCTTTGCTTGAAGGCTATTCCTCTCATTCCCAGATCTTTCCCTCTCACATATGACTGTCTTCTCTCAGGAGCACTTGGAAGGTGCCTTTTATTTTGGTTTATCAATAAATCCTTTATCTAGGAAAGCTCTTATCTCAGCTGTCTGCTATCACAAGATCAGGGATCTCTACGATCAAGAATAAAATGCCTCATGAGTCAGCATAGTTGCAAAAACTGCATAAAAACAAAATGCTTGTTTTGGTTGAATTGCATTTGGAACAAGTCAGAAACTACCTTATGTTCAGCAGGAAGAGAGCACTATAGTCTCTGGTAACCAATAATAAGAGTCTGATAACACCATGGAGATTAATACATTTTATTAAAAAACATAAAATAATAAAATAAAATAAAATCTCTCAGTCTGAAAAGTTACAACCAGATTCATAAATTCTGTCATTTTCAGCTGTTCAGGTGATTGTGTCTGAAAACATTTGTTTTCAGTGAAGCAATAAATTATCAAGAGTTTTAAAATAAAGCTATTTTGAACACACTTCAGGCTCAGCTTTTGACATTCAACATCCCTCCAGTTTTATCTTTTTTGGTCACAGTATTTGCTTGTTGATACTGAACCACTGATAAAAGTAGTGCACGTGTAGCCACCTTGTGACATTTTAACCTAGGTTCAAAGCATCCCCCACAGTGCAAGTGCTCTGAGGGATGCTTTGAACTTCTGCTTCTGATCCACTTCATAATTTGCTATTGTTTTTGCTGTTTGCTTTGGTGAGTTCTGTTTGAAAGAATATGAAGATAGGGCAGAATAATTGAAGCACAATCTTCCTTTAAATCTTGCAGCAGATAATTACTTGGGAACATGCATGTGCTTAAGCAAAACTCCTAAACTGCTTCATATTCGAATATTCCACATATTTTTACATGTGTGTGTTGAATATGTTCACAGTGGGGGTTTTGGGCTAGAACTTAATGTGGGAATCAAGGTTGAATAATATTGTTTCTGAGCTTCCCGTCTGTGAAAACAGTAAAAATTAATCCTATTTCTTTTTGCATCCTTTATTTTATTTTATTTTATTTATTTATTTGATTTGTCAATTGCTTACATGATAATAGGTATAAGTAAAAACATAGTTATGAATACAGGAATACATATAAGAAAAATAAAAAATAAAAGAAACAATAGGACGGGGATGGTAGGCACGTTGGTGTACTTATGCACGCCTCCTGCAAACCTCTTAAGGTGAGGTCAATATTAGACAGTCTAAGGTTAAAGTTTTTGGGGTTTGGGGAAGAAACCAGAGTCAGGTAGAGTATTCCANTATTGTTATGGTTGAAGCTGAAGTATTCATTTACAGGTAGGACACTGCAATGTATGATTTTATATACCATTGCAATGTATGATTTTATATACCATACTTAGATCAGACCAAAGGCAGCGTAGTCCTAGGTTTTCTAGGTCTAGAATTTCAAGTCTGGTGGCATAAGGTATTCTGCAAAGAGTAGAGGAGTGGAGAACTCTTCTTGTGAAATATTTCTGGACTTTCTCAACTGTGTTAATATCAGATATGTAATGTGGGTTCCAGACTGATGAACTGTATTCGAGTATTGGTCTAGCAAATGTTTTGTATGCTGTAGTTAGTAGTGTAATATTACCAGAGAAAAAGCTACATAAGATTAGGATAACAACTCATCCTCATCCACAACCTGGCTAAGCAATAGGTAAGTTCCTCTAATGATGGTGCAGTCTCAGCACTGGGCTACTGGGAATGCTAAACTCTGCTAATCCCACAAACAGCCTCCTAATGCTGTTTTTTTCTTTGAATGGGAAAATGAGATCCAGCTTAGCCAATGCCACTTTAAAAACAGCAGCGTATTGCTGCCTTGTGTTTCAAAGCAGAGGTGGTATTCAGCCAGTTCTGACAGGTTCCGGGGAACCGGTAGCAGAAATATTGAGTAGTTAAATACTCAATTTAAGTATTTAAATACTTAAATTTAAATACTTAAATTTAAAGGCGGTAAATACCACCTCTGGTTGGCTCTGCCCCCATCTATTCAGTGCCTCCCGAGTCCCAGATAATTGGCTGGCTCTTCTTTTATTGCCTTGCACAGAATGGAGCTGGAAAGCAGGTTATTGGGGTGGGGAGGGAATGGAGATTTTGGAGTATAGCCTTCCCCTGGAGTGGGGTGGAAATGAAGATTTTGCAGTATCTTTCCCTTGCCACACCCACCAAGCCGCACCCACAGAACTGGCAGTAAAAACTTTTTGAATACCACCACTGTTTCAAAGGGTGTTCCCGTTTGTGGGAAATGGTTAATGGTTAAAAAGTGATTTCCAGTTTTGCAGACCACAGGAGTTTGAAAGCCCACTGAAGTTTGTTGCTATGAATCTTTAAAGGGGTTTAATTTAATGTTTTGTTTTAAATATTGCCCCTCAAACATAATTTTTTTTCTTTTCTTCCTTTCCTTCTTTTCTTTCAATCTTTTTTTACACAAAACAATGCATGAATGTTCACAAATATATGGAGTGTATGAATGGGGAAATGATAGCAATTTATTTTATTTCACTGTCAGTTAATGGGAAGTTTGAAAACATAACAAGTGAACATTGATTAACTGATACAATAACATCTCTTCATCTTGGAGATGCTTTAAAATGGAATGAGAAGCAGTGAGAAACAGGTAATGTTTTTTTTGAAAGAAAATAAGATTCCATTTTTTCAAAAACCTCAATGAAATAACCTAGAAAACTGGGAACTATCAGCAACCATTTAACATTGAGAGAAAAACACTTTTCTCATAGTGTCAATGTTGTTTCTCCTTTTGTAATAGCCACATCATTTAGACTAATATACTGCTTTACAATACTTTACAGCCCTCTCTAAGCAGTTTTTACAGAGTCAGCATATTGCCCCCAACAATCTAGGTCCTCATTTTATTGACTTTGGAAAGATGGAAGTCTGAGTCAACCTTAAGCCAGGTGAGTTTTGAACTCCTGGAGTGAGAATTCAAACCACTGTGCCATCATGTGTATACCATGTAGCAAAATAAGCTTTAAAATTTAAACAAAAAAAGTGATTTCAATAAATCCAATAAGCAGTTTACAACACAGCACCAATAAGTAAGTTTACAACACAGCAACATCTGTTAGGTTCAGTCAGCTTTAGTTAAACAATCTGTGGACCCTAACAAAACACCGTAGGAAGAAATATCTTTCTGGGTTCCAAGTGGGGAAGAAGACACATTCATGGAAGTTGCTTGGAAAGGTTTATTGGTGAACAGGATCACATGCCTTGGAGCTCCTGGACAAAGAAAAAGGGAAGAGATGCTGAGAGTGCCTGGGCTTTATGCCCTCTGTTGGGCTTTGAATTTGAGCTTGTGTTCTGATTGGTTGTCAGACTCCCATGGGGCCATGCAGGGGTAACTTTGTAGGTTGTCTTTTGAGTCCCAAGGCTTGATTGACCCTTGCTGGGTGATGATGTCATGAAAGGGCTTTTGGCAATTCCTATTATGGCTCTGCCTGAAGGAGGTAGATCTTTGTTATGTAGAATAGACTGGCCCAGGCCTTAATGGCCCATTAACAAAGGTAGGAGGAGCTGAGTTTCTACTTCTCTTTTAGGGGAAATATTTTGCCTTTTTAATATATTCTAAAATATTTCATTTTCCTAGGAGAGGGGTGGGTTTTAACTTCCAACAACACAATATTATTTTAAAATCCAAAATAATATAACTAAATTATATAAACATAAGACTCAATATCCTTATATGAACTGACTTCAATTTGCTTCCTGACCTAATAGCTCCAGCTAGGAATTTTGCCACTATTAAAGTCACTTTTGGCATTTGATTACAGAGAACATAACATCAACATCACATTAATCTGGATGTCTGAGGGAAGGTGTTAAAAGTCAGTGTTAATTTAGTATTGTTAATTTTGCTTCTGGGTGCAATTCAAGGAGCTGGTTGTCACTTTTAAAGCCCTTCATGGCTTGAGACCAGGTTATCTGAGGAAACATCTCTTGCCGGTCACATCTACCTGACCCATTAGAGTGGGGAGACAGGGAATGTTGTGGATCCCATTCCTGAGGGAGATAGACTTGGTGGGACCCAGAAGAAGGGCCTTCTCCATGGTGGCTACCTCTCTCTAGAACAACATTCCCCCAGAGATTAGAATGGCCTCCTCTCTAATACTCTTCCAGAAGGCACTGAAAACCTGGTTCTGCCAGCGGGCCTGGGGAATCCAGAACAGGATGGAGCCCAACAAATGGCTTGTGTGATCTACTGTCGTGGGGGCGGAGGGTGGGAGTTGGGGGTGATTTTTTACTTATTTTTTCCAGATTTTGTTCTATTGTACTTTATTAATTTATTTCTTTTTTTTAGTTTTGCTTTTTATTTTAAATATGGTTTCACATTCTGTAAGTCATCTCAAGTCACCATGGGCGAGTAGGCAATATAAATCTAATAAATAAGTAAATAATATCTGCTATAAAAGCAGCATCTGTGTATTTGGGCATGCACATGGGTCAATATCTGCAAGATGGAAGATGCAGCATCACAAAATGCACACACATTTTAATAAATTGTGTATGATATCAATTCATATATAAAATGGGGCTTGGATAGTGATGCTGCATCTGCCATTTTGCATATTTTGACCCCAAAAGAGATAAGCTAAATGATTTCCCATCTGAGATGTTGTAGGGAATGACAAAAGGAAATTAGCTCCTTTAAGAGTGTATCCCTTTAATAACTAGGATATAGAGTCAATAGAACATACATTTTTCTACCAAAATTTTATGTTTAAAGTTAATGACCTTAAATCATTACATTTTAAATATAAAATTGTGGTATGTTTACCAAAATTTACAATACCTGTTTGGTATCTATGAATTATATTTGATATGTTTAATTGTATCTGTGGAAATATTTATTAATTTCTCTGTGTTGAACAAAAATAACATAGATACTTTTCCTGTGTTGAGAAAACAGCTGAACAAGGACTTTCAGCAAACATCTCTAGGAGATTGCCTCGCACCGAGATCCTGGGTGTAGTAACATTCCTGAAGAATTGAACAGTAGTGACATGATACAGAAAGTATGCACAGTAAAAACAACAGCTATAAAGCTAGTTTCAGGGATATTGTATTTTTGTTATTTATTTTAGTTAAAAGAATATAAAATGTATGTTTCACTTGGAAAGGTCCCAGGTTAAATTCTTATCATTTCTAGGTATGGTTAGGAAAAGATTTAGTAATTAACTACTATTGCTACTACTACTACTATGACTGGATCACTCACTATGTGAAACAGATTATAATGTTCACAGCATACTTTTTATTTTTTATTTTAAAAATTTTTAAACAAACTTTATTAATTATACAACTGAAATGTCAAACAAACACATACACAACACACAGAAAAAAAGGAAAAAGGAAAAAAAACAATTAAAAAAACCTAGCAATTCTATTATTGACAGTCTATGGTTCCTTGTTTGTTATCAATATTGGTGATATATTTACATCTTATTGCGAATATATAATTACTACCTCTTTTACATTTTACGTTATATTCTAATATATTTTCTATTTTTGTTCTATCCATTCATACCAGCATTCCCAGCTTCTATAGTATTCTGATTCTTTTTCCTTAAGTGCTAAGGTTAACTTATCCATCTCTGCACAGGCTGTTATTTTCTGAATGACCATTTCCTCTGTTAGGAATATCTTGCTTGTTCCAACACTGTGCAAAGGTTATTCTGGTTGCAGTAAGAATGTGCAGCATTATATATTTTGAACCTTTTTTTAGAAATTTAGTCTAATTAAATATCCTCCAAATAAGAAGAAATTCTGGTTTTAATTCATATTTGCTCCACCATTATGTCCTCTAACCATTTTTTTTATTTCTATGCAGTATCTTTGAAGCTTCAGGCAGGACCAACCACATGTGAAAGAATTTCTGTGTTTCTTTTTCATTTCCAGCAATTTGGATTCAATGTTAGGAGACATTTCGGCTAAAACTCAATGGCGGACGGACGGCCATCTATAAAACATTTTATAAAGCATTTTCTTTATATTGTGCTGATTTTTGGTAATTTTATTATTCCTTGTCGCAGCACCTTTTCCATTCTAATAATGTATGCTAAATCCTATGTTTCTACTCCAAGCTATCATGTTGCTTTTGACTACTTCTCTCTAAATTCTATCTCTAATAAATAATTATAAATTTTGTTATTTTTTTATTTGGGCCTAATAGGAATTTTAATCTAATTGTTGTTATGCCTTAGCTAAATTCCAAAATTTTTCTTGTCCTGGCTATATCTATTTTGAATTTCAGAGAAGCTTGCACGGTTTACTTGCTAGCCCTTGTTCTTGGAGTATCTTGCCATGAGTTTAAATGTTCTTGTGCGTCACAGAAGGTACTTTTTATTTATCAATATTATTAAATCTGATTATTTGGATGTATCATTGCTCCATCATTGGAAGGATCCTAGATTGGATTTTTATAATGTTTTTTTTTGTTCGCAATTAGCCAATAAGATATCTCTAAATTATATTGTTCTTTGGACAATACTTTCTGCTTAGTTTTTCCAGATGTCCATAAATGCTTGCCCATCCCTCTGATTAAGTCATGGCCTTCTAAGAATAAAGATTTTTTTATTCAGCAAATTTACCGCTCTTTCAACTCAAAGTAGGAGGCTGCACTATAATATAATTTCCTCAATTTGGGAGTGCCACTACCTCCCTGCTCTTTCATATCTTCGCATTGCCTTAGGTTAATCCTTGTTTCCTTGCCAAATCAATTGGTAGATTATCTTGTAATTCGCACAAAGTAATTTTTTGTGTATTTTTATTGGATATTTGTTGGGAATAAGTAGTGAATTAATTTGGCGACATGTTCATTTTATAGTGGCAATCCTCCCTAATAAGGAATTTGCCAATTTAACCCATATCTCTAAATCTTTTTTTAACTTGCGTTGATATTTATATATTTATTTCCATTAGAGTTTATTGAGCATCACAAATTCCTAAAGTATTTAATTTTTTTCACTATTGTAATCATTATCCTTTCCAGTTTTATTTTGTTTTTCTGTACAGTTTTTAGTTATTAATTTCATTTCCCTATTAATTTAAGTTCTGCAACTTTCCCCAATTATCTATCTTTCAGTAGTTCTTGACCTGTTTCAGCATTGGTTCCTCTAGTGAAAAATACATATCATACGCAAATGACTGGTAGTTTATATTCTTCTTTCTTAATTTTTGCAGTACCTGTTATCCTGGGTCTCGTCTAATTCGCTGCAAGCCAATGTTTCCAAATATAATATGAGAGCAAGGGAGATAATGCAGAATCTCTGCCTAACTCTTTCTCTATTTTTGATGAGCTTGTGACTCTCCATTGAATTATAATAATTCACCTTTTGGGTGAATCGTATAATTGTAGGTCAATATGTTTTCAAATTTAGTGCTAAATCAATTGTAAATTTGTTGGATTAGGAATTGCCAATTTAGATTGTCAAGACCTTCTGTGCATCCAACGAATATAAGGGCTACTTGTTTTTCTGGGTGGGCTTCGCAGTATTTCTCTTTTTTCTTCTCCCCCCCCCCCACTACTGTGATCTTTCTGGTGGTCCACAATAGCACTGAAATACCCCAAGATACAAATATTCCTTTTTTTTTAATTCCACTATTTTTCCATGTAACTGTTAAAAAAATTCCTTTTGGTTATCGTTAGGGGCATAAATTATCACTAGTAGAATTGGGATTGATTTGTAACACCAGAATTCTTCCATTGGGGTCTGTCCAAATTGGCTCTGCTTTTATGTCGTCTTTCACATATACTGCTATCCCTTTCTTTTTCCTAAAATCTGCTGGCGATGTATACAAATTTCCTAGCTTGAGGCATTCTAGATATTTTTCTTCTTCCTTCCTTATATGAGTTTCCTGTAAACATTATATCTGCATTTTGTTTAATTAGTTTGGTTAGTCTTCTTTTCCTTTTTATCCTAAAATTTAGGCCATTTATGTTAATTGATAATATTTTATTTTCTTCGTCCATCACCTAATTGACTCTTGCTCTTTGTCTTGTAGTTACTCTTGTCTCTCTTTGCGGCTGATTGTGTGTCTTTGGTTCTTCTCTCTCTTAATGTTGTTTATTTTTCGAATTCCTATAATTCCCATCTCTATTTTTGTGATAGTCTTGGTCGTCTTGCGAATTAATTTCTAACTCGTCTCTACTACTCGATTCTTCAGGGCCTACCAATCGTTCATAGAATTCTTGGGCTTTTTCCATGGAGTTTACTTTAATTTTTCTTTCTTCCCATGTGATAAGCATTCCCTCTGGAATTAGCCATCTGAATATGATGCCTTTTTTGTTTAATTGGTTCACCAAGAATTTATAATCTCGCCTCTGCTCTCTCACTCTTTTTGGCATTCTTTTAAGCACTAAAGTTTTCTTCTGGCAAATCTCACATGTACTTCTTTTGGATGTTTATGTCGTCTTGCGTCATTTTTGCTCACTCTATATACTTCATCTAACTCTTTCAGATTATCGTCCTTATCTTTTTTCAATAGGTCTGTTAGTATTCCTGCCATCACTTGTTCTAAATCCTCTTCTTTAAATTCCACTATATTTTGGAATCTCAGATATGCTGCAGCCTTGTCCATTTCCAGATATACCAAGGAGTTGTCCATTTATTTACTCACATTTCTTAATTGCTCACCAACCATTTCCAGCTTCTTTTCTGTTTGCTCCGTCCTTTTCTCAACCTCCTTTATTGTTAATTCATTCCTTTCTAGTGCTTGCTGTATTGTTTCATTTTTTTGATCCAATTTTAAGATGGCTAATTTCATTTCTGCCTTTAAGTTCCCCATCTCTTCCTTTAATTCATTTGTATCAGCTCGTTTCTGTATGATTTTTCACTATTATTTCTTGAAGCTTCAGCATGGATTCTTGTAAAGAAGGGTCAATTGGATATTAGCATTTGTGATGACAGGTTGTTTCTCTTCAGGTAGAGTTTCTTCAATTGTCTTTTGTGCCATCACTGAGGGTGATGGTATCACAGTTGTTTGTATTGAAGAAGTCTTCTTTCCAGTTTTAAGCGTTGTGTTAGTGATAAAGGTCATTTCTTGTAAAATTTGTTTTTGTTTTTGTATTATAATAATTATAATAATAATAATTATTATAATAATAATTTGGGATAATAATTATCCCAAATTAACATTCACTGTTGAGAAGTATCAGCTATAGATGGCCACTAGGCTAATTAATATGATATTTTACAGGGTTAGCCTCTCTTATCAAAACATATATTCTCCAGAACAATTTTAAAGCTGATTTCTAAATCAGATACCTGGATATTTCTAAATGGAAATATATCAACCTTACAATACAATAATTAATTAGTTAATCTGTAGTAATCACAATTAATCACAAATAATTATTTAATTCAATATAATCAATGCCTATAATCAAATATCTATACCTAAATAATTAATTATCACCTCCCTTTTTTGTGTGTGTTATAACCAAATATAAACTTCAATATTTACTAATGTATCAATTAAATCATAAATTACATTTACCACATTCAAAAATCAGCTGAGTTGGTGTCAAGAAATAATTTTTGCAATCCACAGAGTTTAAAGGCTTAAAGTGTCTTAATGTAATTGTTCAGTTCTTTGAGATTCCTTCACCGAGCACATCGGAAGCACAGACTTGCTGAGTTCTGAAATCACAGACTCTCTGATTTCACTGTATCACCACACTTTCCACTGTAGCCATTTCTCCTTTCATTTAAAAGTTTTACAAGTCAATCTTTAAATTCATATAGTCTCTTTCTTTAATAAATCTTCTCCACTTACTACAGCTCCAGTCCAATAATCCAAAAAGAGACCAGTAAATTATTCAGTTTTGTCCATGGAATATTTAAAGTTGTAATAATATTATTTAATTTGTTACTTCAAATCTCCCCCTATCTCAAATCATCCTTCCAATTTTCCCCCAAATCTACAATTCAAATCTTTCAAAGTTCCCTTAAATTAAGTTTGTTGTTCTTCCTTTCTTCTTTTTTTTTTCTATTCCAATTATTGTCAGACTCTCTCAGATCCCTCCGGTTCTCTTATCTTCTCTGTCTGATCGCTCGCGTCCTTACCCTCTTCCATCTCATGAGCCCTTTCGCTTTTGCCACTGCTCGTATTTGCTTTGACCACTGTTTTTGGGCTCCGTTCCGACTAAGGTTCTCCAATATTCAACGCTCAATCAGGATCACAAATTCTTTCACTCGCACTCTTCGTTCACCACAGTCTGTCACTCACTCACTTCCTCTTGTATGCAACAATCTAGACTTTAGGGCTGCCATTACTGACAGTCTCTTGATGTCGGTTTCCACAGTGTTTCTCTACATCGCAATGAGAATTGCCTTTTCCACACTGCAATATGAGTCTCCCCACACTGGCACATTTCTCTACAAGATGCGTGCACCCCTAAGGGTCACTCCAACAGCAAGAGGAGATAGCGTGAAACCCAGAGCGAGCTTCAGCACCTCCATTCGTCCATATCTTTTCACCAGAAGTCCACACAGCATACATTTTAATCAGAGACAAATAAAGGAAAATATTTGGCAAATTGCTTGAAATCTGGTTCTCCTCCCATTAAGTATTGCTTGCCAATCGTTATCTCTAAAATAAGATCATATAGAGCTAAAAGGGTAGACAAGTGCTTTGCGCATTTTCCACCAGTCAAAATAGCCAGTTAACAGGTTAGGGACATGAAAGTTGTCCTTCATCTATGATCTGGCATTTGGGTTATTTTTCAACAAAAGTTTAGCACTATTCTGAAAAGACAATGTATCCACATTCAAAATTAAACCAGCTGATAGGTCATAGGCATGAAGGATGCTTCTGCATGTAAATGATAAAGAGAAGGACAAATCCTTAGAATTGATCCCAGGGAAGAAAGTATTCCACTTGTATGCTTTTTATTTGTATTTCAATATATAAGCCAACGTCTACCACAGCTTATTATGAAGCATCAGATACCCATCTGGCCCTCAAACCACACACAAAGTCCCTATTTTCTTTCGTCTCACCTTTTCCCTTTCATGATCCACCATAAATCATATCTTGGTTGATGACATGATACAGACAATGCTACATCCAAATATATTGAGATTCCTTTTTTTCATAAGATTAAGGAAGATAGCCTTGGCAGAGATATACAGGAAACATTGCCTATGCAAAAGAGGTTAGAAGGTTAAAATAACACTTGGAAGTGGCTCAGGCAGATACTTCCCTAATTCCTTGAAATTTAAGGACGAGATATGCAGTCAGATTCTTACAATTCTGTAACTGTACAGCCAATCTAAGTAAAAGTTGTTTCATTCTTCCTGCAATGTTCATTTTTTCCTTTCATCCTTCTAGTGAGGCTGACAGTTTTTTTAAAAAAATACATGTATTATTAGTAAATATAATAAAATTAATAAATTTAATAAACATGCATGGGATTGCATAGGGCATTGGTGAAAATATTAGCTCATTTATCTATTTAGCCTTAATATATTCTTTCAGAATTTTCATCGTACTTTAGCAATTTAAAAAAAGAGTTAGGCTGTCATTAGAAATATTTCTGGGCACTAATTTTCCATAGGAAGTCTGTGATTCACTAAACTGTATTATGTTCTTGACATTTCCCTTGCTAACCTAACAACCTAGTCTTATCTATGGGATCATAATATATGGGAATTAGTACAAGGAACAACAATTTTAGAGAGAAAGTTTGGTTAGTGGTTAAGGTATTAGGTTAGACTCCAGGAGACTGAATTCTAGTCCTGCTTTAGACACGAAGCCAGCTAGGTGACTTTGGGCCAGTCACTCTCTTTCATCCCTAGGAAGGAGGCAATGACACATCACTTCTGAAATCTTGCCAAGAAAACTGCAGGGATTAGTCCAGGCAACCCCCAGGAGCCAGCTCTGGTTTGAAGGCAAACACACACAATAACTTCTGTAGAAACCAGACAGATGAACTTAGCATAATAGAGTAAGTCATATGACAATTTTAACTGAGTGGGGGGGGGCATCAAGATTCAAAAACAGCCTTATTTTAAACTCCCATGAAGAAAAACTACTTGATATGATTCAAATGCAAGATATTCTGACAAATATTCATAAAAATGTTTGCCTACATCTACACTTATCTTGCTTTAAAATATAAACCTGGTGACAACCAATCATTTTAACAGTCCAATGTTCAGAAGTTTTGTTCTTATAAATATTGTGTTGTTCCTTGATTAGTCAGAACAATATGTGCAGTAAAGAGACTTGGGAGGGATATATTGATTCTAGCTTAAAATATAACTTTAAACATTTTAAAATAATTATTCCTTAATAGGTAGTATTCCAGCTCATACCAATGTATGGGACATATTACTGTCATTTGTTTTAATTGAGAAAGAATATTCACTTTGACGGATCAATCACAAACTTTGAAAATTCTTAAAAATAATGGTTCTAACTGATCTAACTTGGAAAACTCAAAGCAATTTTAAAAGTTTCCCAAGTCATAAACAATCTTGCTAACCATTACCCATTTCAAAATTCAGAAAAACCATCCCCATTATTACACCCAATCATTCAATTAAATTAAACCTACATCACCATAAAATTAAATAAAAGCTGAGGTAAATTTGAAAGTCTTAATCTGGAGGTTCAAATTCTGCCAGCCCATCACTGAAAACATTATCTCCTGTTCCCTTTTTGGTTCCTTAAAAAAAAAAAATTATGTGAGGTAGTTTAAAATTTCTGTAGATAGAAAATGAGAAACAGTAAAAATTTAAAATTGGATCACATTCATCCCTCTTTAGGGAATTACAGAATTCCTAGTATTGAGTGGCTTGTATACTTTTCAGTTTACCATGATTTACTCTATATCATTTATGCAGTTCTATAACATTTATATCTATTTAAACAACATGCATACTGCTTTCCATATCAAGAATATTTAAAAACAAACGTGTTATACACTATGGCTATATATTATATAGTACATATTCTCTTTTGTATTATGCAGGGTATTTTTTTTCCACAGAAAATTTGAGAATAAAAGAGAGCAAACATTTCTATGATTCTGTAAAAAATGTAGGGGAAGGATTGTTCTACAAAGTATGGCTCAGTTGAGTCTAGACTAGGACCCATGCTGATTTTGCATTGAATCATTTCATGAGAATTGGAAATAAATCACTAAACTGGGAACGACCTAACATTTTGATGGTATAGTTGCCTGTTACCAAAAAAAAAAAAAAAAAAAGGAGATGGTATGGGTGTTTAAAATAATGTATGAGGGCAGCATTTAAAAATGAATAGAAAATATTTAAAAAGTAAATTAATCTAATATATTGTCTGAAGTGAGAGGAGCCATGTCTTTCCTACCATTCTTTCCCAAATATATTTTGATTTTTCTTTAAATGGTGGCTCCAAGAAGTAGCACTTGTCTGATTCTCATCCCTTTAGCAAACAACTTTCAAAGGGAATTATGTGTTGATTTGGAAGGTTGTGATACTGCAAGAGATTTTGCAACTCCACAATCAGTCAAGTCAGAGAACCTTAGAACATCAATATAATCCTGTTATGCAGTCTGATCAGAAACAAGGACCTACCTTCAGTGATAAGGCAGCCTTCTAAAGGGTGGGGATTTATAATTTTACAAGAGTGACTCTGAACTCTGGCAGAGTAGTCAGATAAAAGCATAGGGGGGAAGGCAGAGTCTATAATCAAATAAATATTGGCTGTTGTCAGGTTGTCTATTTCTGTGAGTTCATGTTTTTTTAAAATGTTGTTTACCAACTAAAAGTACAAAGAATGAAGATGAAATGCTCGCACGAAGAGGTTCATGGATGTTAGGGCGCTGTCAGTAATTAAATCTGCTTGTCATTTAAGCAGCATTTCTAGGTTTTAGGTTTTTTACTCTGACACATTTAGCATCATTGGATTTTAATTGATCGGTTATATTTGGTTTACTAGAATTTAATTTCAGATAAATCTGATTCTTGGCCTTGATTATGTTTAAAATCAGATGATGATGATGATTATTATTATTCCTCTAATGAAATACTTTTCTCCTACACTATCTAGTATCTCAGCACCTGTATTATCTATTTTAATAATTTTGATTCTGATTTGTTTCTGATTTTACACACAAGAATAGAATCATACAATTATAAGGGTCTATAATAGACCATTCGGTGCAAGCTCTTGTTAAATGAGGTAATCCAAACTCAGGACCAAGGACTGCCTAGCCTCCACTTGAACATGTAAAGAATGAGGAAACATCATCTCTTGGGTAAGCAGTTCCACAGTCCAAATGCTGTTACTATTTGAAAATCTTTTTCTAATATTCATTTGTCGTCTCCCTTCCTAAAGTGAATTATAGGAAGACAGATCCATTATTCTGTTTCTTGTACTCTGGATTATACAGAACTGGTCTTCAGCTTCTGTGTGATATATTTCTATGTACTTTCAAGGTTTTATTAAACAGTGTTGAATATTCCTACTTCATTCAATCTCAGTTGATCCAATATACAGTGCCTGGTGATCCTCATTCACCCTTTCTGGTTTTTTTAGATAGCTACTGGTATATGTATTTTAGCTCTTTTATGTTAGAGCTGTTGCCAAGCTAACTATTTTTTTAAAGATATATAAGCTAAATTTCCTTTCCTTTTCTTTTCCTTTCCCCTTTCCCCTTCCTTCCTTCCTTCTTTCCTTCCTTCCTTCCTCCCTCTCTTCCTCCCTTCCTTTCTTCTTTCCTCCAGGAAGTAAAAAAATAAAATCCTGAAAAATAGGCCATCTGGCAATCATTTCTGTCTTTGCTGAGAAAAGGAGCTGAGCTCACTGAGGTTTTCTTTTCTTTCTTTACGTAATATTGCTTTATAAAAATAGTACATTTGAACATACCAAAAAGCAATCAAAGGCACTTTGCACACACATTTTGGCATGGGTTTGAAAGGATGGGGAAATAACATTCTTCAAAAACAATCCATCATACAAACAAAATGGGACAAAAACTGAAAAGACAGAAATTCATCAAAAATATTTTCCTCTTCAGATAAACAATTTATCTGAGAAAGTACAAGCCATTTATTTGAAATGTAAGTAGCTAATTAGACAAGTAATTTAGCTTATACAATCTGTGTAGAGAAGCAAAAAGAGGTCTTGACAAGATTAGGAGAAGGCATTACACTGGCGCTATTCCACTTGGTGGGGGTTTTCAAAGGATCTTTCCCTGCATTATAATTTTAAGTATAATGCTGCCCATCTAAGTTTGAGCTTGATTAACCCAACAGCACAGCTTTTGCCAGTCATTATCCCATGTGTATTGCATTCCTTGGCACTCATGACTAATTAGTGTTGCCTTGATTTGTTAGTGTGCCAGTCATGATAGGTAAAGTGATAAATAAATATCCCAGGTCAGCCTCTCTCACTATTTTCTGGATATTGTAGTAAGACAATGCAAGGCTGTTGTATCTAAAAGTAAAACAACCAGACTAAAAACCCCATTTCATAATAAATTTACAACAAAAATGCCTGTAATATGTTCCTCTTCTTCCCAAAAGAAATGAAATTACATGCCCCTTCTTCTTCCCCTTATAATATGGTAGAAGTCTTCTCTCATTTCTGTCTGGTCTTGTGGGAAGGAAGCTTGGACAAAAGTTGATCTCTAAAGATGGAGGGGAGATGGATGAAGACAATGTAGGAGATTGTAAAAAGATAAAGGAGACAACAAGTGCAGAAAAATATTTAGCTTGATTGAAAGCCAACCATATTTTGACTTATTTCTGTGTGAACAAACTGCACAACTCTTTCTTTCCAATGAAATCAAGGGAAATGGGCCACAAAGTACTATGGTTGGGTTGAACTAGATCCAATATGTTATCAGTAAAGGAAGGAAAGGGAATAAATGGATTAGCAATTGGTCCTAAACCCATTTGATTTGCAAATCTCCACTGATTATATTTAAATATAGCTTCAAAGAAGGGCTTGCAAAGAGCCACAGGCCCAAATGACCTGAAATCCTCTTTTTCAAGTGTAGATGTTTGAGAAAGGCACTCTGGAAACCTAAGCAAAGCCATGTAATAAGGAAAGAAGAGCAAAACTGGGAGAAACAACATTGAAAACCTCACATAGCCAAGAAGGAGTCATTGAAAGAAGCGCGAAGCTCTTGCAATCACCACCGAAACATCAACCTCAGCAATGGAGGCTACGCTGCAGTTGTCTTCGGCACAGTGGAAGAGAAGGCTCTTTTTACTTTTATATTTAAAAAACACAGAGCAGATCACTCGGACCGAACAGAGTTCAAGAGATTCTGAGAATGTTCGAGTCTGGGAAAAAGAAAAAAGAAAGAAACGTTTAGGGAAGGCGAGATTCGCAATACCCTTTCGCTGCTTCAACACCCACTCTCCCCCACCCCAAACACTCTGATCAAGGCACAGTTGTTGTCTCCGCTGTTTCCGCTTTCCAGGTGGGTGTCAAAGAAACGATCCAAGGACAGGTGCGGGATTGGCAATCCTTGCCTGTCAGTGGAAGGGCGCTGGAGCCAAGCAGAAAGTCTTCTCGAGGAAGGGGACCCTCCTCAGATCTCCTGAGATCTGTTGCATCTAATAGGGTATTTGGGGAACAAGTTGCACGCAAATCATTGTTGCGCAGCCTGCGCACAAAGCCAGTTCTATAGGGCAGCGCCCAGCAGGGTGATTAGTCGACGGCATTTTCCGATGGGAAACTTTCAGACCATTCCACTCCTTCTCCCCTCCAGTTCTCAGTTTGCCTTAAGCTTCGCCCTTCTTATCGGGCGTGCGTACGTGTGCGGGGTGGTGGTGCAGATTTAAAACGCTGGCGTAAGGTGTGCGTGTGTAATTTTAATTTTCCCACTTAAAATCCCCGGGGGGAGGGAAAGCGGAGGCGAAGCTAAGTCTCTGCAAAGGCGCCCACGAACAATAGGAGCGTGTCTGCATCTCTACGCCCTGCGCCGCTGAATTTTGCCTCCTTGTGTGTGCGCGCGTCCATCTCCTGAGATCTGGGCACCTCCACCCACTTGTGTCCCCCCCCTCGAGCCCTCCCCTCTTTTCTCTCTCGCTTGTCTTGAGAACTAGCGGCGGCTCTCAGGAAGCGCGCCGGATATTTGCTGCGTTTCATGTGGCATTTGTGGTCGCCTCTGATAACGCTGCCGAGAGAACCGCATTCCCCCCTCCCCTTCCCCCAAACCCCACGCCAGGCTTGGAAAAGCGGTTGGGAAAAAGAAAAAAAACCCCCCACAAACAAACAGAAGGCTCAGAAAGGCATCGCCTGCTCGGGGGTGGGGGGTGGGGTCTCTCGCCTCTCCCCAGTTCCAACCCTTCCACTTGAGAAGCGGGACTTCGGTGTGAAAAGGCCAAGGCCAGCGGCCACTTCGAACGGGAGGCTCTCGGAGGGGGCGGCGGAGGAGAGGGAGTGGATCCTTTCTAACGCTACCTTGATGCTCCAACCGATAACTTTCGAGGGATTGGGGTGGGGGTTTGATGCACGAACTGAACACGATGTGGACACGATTCCGACTCGAGGTTATTCCAATCCCGCCGATCTCAATAAAACACCCCAGTCTGGCAGGGGAATTCTTTCTTACAGGCAAGGCGCCCGGCCAGGAGGCTTTAGGGGAGAGGAAAGAAGGAGGGAGAGGGTTACACTTCTTTACTTAGAATAGACAAAGTAGAGTAAAAATATACATGAAAGAACTTATGAAGAACGGTTGCAGGAATTGGGCATAGCTAGTCTAGAGAAAAAGGACTAGCGATGACACGAGAGCTGTATTCCAGTATTTGAGGGGCTGCCACAAAGAAGAGGGGGTCAATTTATTTTCCAAAGCATCAGAATTCCAGGCAAGAAACAATGGAGGAAACTAATCAAGGAGAGAAGCAACCTAGAATCAAGAAGAAACTTCCTAAGAGTGAGGGCAATTAACCAATGCAACAACCTGCCTTCAGAGGTTGTAGGTGCTTCATCTTTGGGGGGACGGGATGGGGGAATGACTGGAGACTGGACAGCCTCATGTCTGAAATGGTAGTCTCCTGCTTGAGCAGCGAGTCGGACACGGTTCCTTCTAGCTCTATACTGATTGATTGATTGACTGACTGAAGTATCTTCTAACAATATTTCGTCAGGTAGTTCTTTCACAGACGGGTCGGAGATGCAATGGACTTAAGGAGGACGAAAAGCAAGGCAGGGCAGGGCAGAGCAAAAGTGGGGTGGACATTAATGCCCACATCATTATCTTTTTCAATTGATTATCATTGCTTACGTGTTTAATAAAAATAAACCTGGGGTTAATTGCTTCGATGCTTCTGACTTCAAATTTACACGAGAGATACAGCCTGCGGCCAATGGGGTTCATCCCTGGAGACATGAGGGCAAAGCGGGGTTCTTAAAAACGCCAAAATGGTGGTAACCGGCGCACAACCGAAACCCCAAGGGTTTTTTTTTTTCCTTTTACTTGTACCGCAAGCTTTATTCACGTAAAAGAAAATAATGGGTTTCTATTGTACTGTTCCCATGCCATCTCGACTTTTTTTTTTTTTGACTCTTGCTAAATGTCTATGACCTGAAAAAGCTTCCTGAAAGAGAATTGAAACGTTTTCAAGGAAAAACCCAAGAAAGTCCGGTTCCCTTTTGGAAAAAGCACCTTTGCGACGCTCTCATGCTAGTTTATTCGAGATTCAGAGTACTGAAACGTTAGAAGCAAACGACCTCCGTGACTTTATAGGGCCGAGTTGACTGAGGGTCCTGCCAAAGACCCCGATTCTTTGCCGGTTTAAAGTTCCTGCCCGAATTGCAAAGCCCAACCTTTTTCTCTCCAGGAGCAACGAAATGCAAACGCCGCGTTTACATGATGTCGTATACTGTTCCTTAGAATAAAATACAGGTGCAAAGCTGCACAGAGGGGGTGGCTTGGCCGGCGAAAGGCACCGGTTTCGCCGTCAGGGCTTGAAAGCGAGGGTCAGAAGATCCTCTCTGAAGCCAGACCTGTCCGGAATAAAGTTCCTTTCCAGAGATCGCTGCAAACCGGCAAATACAAAAATCTCGACTTTCGGATCTTGGCCGAAAACCCACTATTGGGATTCCCAGGCGCGAAGCTCACCTGCCGTCTTCCGTCCGTGCGGTAGAAGGGAAAAAGGGGGGCAAATAGATCAGCTTTCCACTTTTCGATGTAACTTTGGGGAAGGCTGTCACCCCATAACCTAACGAAAAGCCAGGTTTCGCTAGCTTTGTGAAGCCTCGAACAATCCTGAAGTTAAACTTAGCGCGCTGTGGGAAAGCCCCAAGTGATCTTTATCAGAAACGAGAAGGGAGCGTGAGAACGCAGCCCTTGGGGGAACCCGGATACAGGCTAGTCTGAATCGCGGCTTTTCTGTGGAAAGTTGTGATTTGGGGCTGATCTTTAGCAATTTGGGGCGCAATCGCTTCAGTCAGACTGGCGCGGTCAGGCCATTTCTCCCGTAGCTGCCGCGGGGGTCGCAGCTACTTTCAAACGGCTCCGCTCTTCTTCCCTGAGGGCGCTGCAGGAGGCTTCCTCGTGATCGGAGGGGTTGTAAGTGTTTCCACGACGGAAGGCTCCAAGGACGCTTCGCACGATTGAAGAGGCAGCAAAGGAAGGGAGGGGGGAAGGGGTAAGTCTTCGTTTTCAAAACCGTCATTTCACTCTTATGGTTGAGGGGAAACTTGAAGCCAAGGGAAGGGGGAATCCATCCTTCAGAAAAGGAAGATCTCAACATCAATTTCTTTGCACAGAAGTTCGAACAGCAGACACATTACATTTTTTTTTGCAAAATTAAAAAAAAATATGTACAGTGTAAGGCATTTTCAGATTCAGGGTTTTAGTTCATTTACTTTATCCATAGTTTTAGAGTCATTTGAGAATTGTAACCTATGTTCCACTTAAGCTAATCCACTTTCCCATAACAGCAAACATGAATTTAGAGTTAAGATTAGGATTACAATTTCCTGCGGGCCATGAGGATTAATAATAATATTCTACATAGGAACCCAGTTTACATCAAGGAAACAGAATCAAACGCCAGCAAAAATTAAATAAAAATAAAATGAAACTTCTGAACCCACCTGGAAAGCAACCTGTTCCTATGATAAAGTTTCAACCTCAAGTCCCAAAGTGCATTCTGATGTGTCTTTATCTGTGAATAAATCGCACTGGGGCTGCCCTATTAAATATATTTAGAATGGCAACCTTCAGTTGCTAGCTAAAATAAGTAGACTAATATACTTACCTGTAAATGTTATGATGTAAATCAATGTGAATTGTTTAGTAATATCATAACACAATTCAAACATTGTGTGCAGGTAAGTAATACATGAGGTTCACAGTATAGCTATTTTAACAGAACTTTCGACCAATGAATAAGGCACAGCTAAAGCTGAAATCGCTTGGAACAACATAAAATCTGTATCAGCTACTTCCGGTTATTTAAAGTATTTTCACTTTTTCAGACATCAGATTTACTATATCCGGACAAGGTTAAGTCAATTCCAACAGCTTGTTCAGGGCATGTTAAAAGTATATGCATGCGCTAAAACCCTTTTCATTTCGTGTGTTATTTATAACAACGCACTGCGCCATCTTAGCTTGTTTAGACTTGCTTCAACCTAGAACGAATTCCTGTGCTGTAATAATCAGAATTAACAACAATTAAAGGAGCAAACAGGTTAAATCGAGACATTTACAAATGGAATAATTACCATGACAAATTAGTTTACAGTAATTGTCATAGTTATCGTATGAGAATATTCCAAAATGTGAATATGCATACTAACAATATACACTTTATTAAACACGACCGCAGTATTTATAAAGAAAGCAATATTTAAAAAGCACTTCGTCTACTCCATAAGCCCGTTCTTAAAATAGCATTGCTTATATGGTATTTGTTAGAACATATCCTGTCTAGGAAACGTGGTCCAACAGACAGGAAACGGTCGAAAGAGGTCGAAAGTGCTTCATCTTCCCTCCGTGCACGTAGAAGCAAACTATCTAACACAAACAGACCAACCTATTTTCACGGATAAACCTTTCATTTCCCCCTTTCTTTTGACAGCTCTAATAAGTCATTTTCGAGTCTCTTACTTACTTGAAAGTAGATTCCATTGATCTCAATGGAATTTACTTCCACGTAGACTCAGGTCATGGAAAAATCCACTCCTCGCTGAGAAGGGTTATTTCTGGCTCAATCCCATACAGGTGAATTGCAGATAAAACTGGTCCTCTCCTCGGCCGCTCAGGCTCTCTGGCCACACCCACGCGGCCCGATTGGCTGTTGCTCAGTTTAAACAGGGCAGCGCGGTGACAGCCGCCAGCTACTCAAGGACTGTCGGAGCTCTGGGTTCGCATCAGAGGCGCTTCCAAGCTTCGTTTGCAGCGGAACGGCGAGGCGCAAGAACTCGCTCGGCTGCTCGCCTTCTGGAGGCACCCCGAGGGGCCCGACGCTCACCGGGCCGCTGGAGCTCTGTGGAAATGAGCAGCCCCGATGCTGGATACGCCAGTAGCGACGACCAGGCGCAAGGACGGTCCTCCCTCCCTCCCCTCATGATGCAGTGTCAGTGGGCAGAAGCGCTGAGCCCCATAACCGACGGCAAAGGCAAAGGCGAAGCGGCGGCCGATCAAGTACATCAGGGAGCCTCGGGCCGGGCCAAAGGGGAGACCCGCATTCGCCGCCCCATGAACGCTTTCATGGTCTGGGCTAAGGACGAACGCAAGCGGTTAGCGCAGCAGAACCCGGATCTGCACAACGCGGAGCTTAGCAAGATGCTGGGTAAGTCCAAGGGGCGTCGGCGGAGCGGGAAATCGCTGCGAAAGCAAGCTGAGAAATACCGCGCGGTATCACTTTTCTGTGTGCCATCCAAATATTGCGCACTATTATTTTTCTATGTACCGGCCCGTCGCGGAATAAGCCCCGTTGGCTTCGGAAGTGAGACTGCGGGAACTTTTGTCCAGGAACTAAAGCAGCAGCCTCGTGACCCCGTCGACTGGCTTGTGGTTTTTACAGAGCGTTGCGCAACCCGACGCTCATCCAGGGGTCCTGAATCGACGACGACTTTCTCCGGCAAGCTTTTAGGAAAACTTAAAAGTCTGCCGGGAATCGTCTCTCTCCCCCAACAGGCGGGCAAAATCCTTGCCAGCCTTCTCATCTTCCCGCTAAAGATTGCTCGCGGCAGCTCCTTCATAGATAGGCCATTCGAAGAACTAGAACGGGGCGAATGAAATAATAAAATAGCTTGCAGCCGGCCATTGCTCGTCGTTGCTTTCCTAGTGGTGATGCCAGAAAACGGCTTAGTTACTGCCATACAACTCAAATGTAGTTCAGGAAAGTTTCTATAAACGAAAACGCCTTGTGGGTAGCCCACTTCCTTGGGTTTTCGCGTCCTTTTTTTTTTTTTCCCCGCATCCTACGGCCGCAGCTGGGCGGGATCGAGAGGGGACCTAATTGTAGCCGAAAACAGCACGAGCCGCGGTCACTTCCTCGGTCCAGGAAGAGGCCACAAGTTTTAACCACTAGTTTTCAAGTCGTGCCACAATAAATCACCTACTCCCCCTGAAGGCAGGCGGGTCTGGGTGGAAAAGCGACTCCCCGCCAAAACCAGTGAACTGGATTATTTCCACCCACGATCCCAGCCACAGTTTGGCCCTCGGTTTCCGCTCACTCGGCTAAAACTCCGATTTCTCCTTTGCCTTGACAGGACAGTCGTGGCGGGCGCTGACCCAGGAGGAGAAGCGCCCCTTCGTAGAAGAGGCGGAGCGGCTGCGGCTGCAGCACATGCGGGACCACCCCCACTACAAGTATCGGCCGCGGCGCAGGAAGCAAGTCAAGCGCCTTAAACGCAACGACGGCGCCGCGGACGGTGGGAGCGGCTTCCTCCCAGTTCAGCATCACCAGCTGGGCTTGCCCGGAGAGGCGGGAAATGGAGGCAGCTGCGAGGGGCTCGGCCTTTCTTACGCAGAGCAGCCGAATTACGCCGCCGGGAGCTTCCATTACCGGGACTGCGCGCCGCTCCCGCTGTCGGCTTTGAGCACCCATTTCGGGAACTACAGCCTGCCTACGCCGGAGCCCGAATCCCAGGGCGGCGCCTGCGCAGAACCTGTCTTTTTCCCGCCTCCCCACGCGGAGGAAGGCGGCTGCATGCTGGGCCCCTACGGCTACCCGACGCCGCCCGGGACCGAGTATCCGTGCAACGGCGTTCCTGCCAGCGGCCACGGCAACAACGGCGGTAGTCCCAATGTCGGCGTCAGCCTTTTCCGTAGTCGCTTCCAGGTGCCCTTGGCCTCCTACCCTTCCTCGCCCGCCCCGGACCACGCGCAGCAGCAGCAGCAACCCCGTCGCCGAGCGGAAGCCCCCGCGGGGCTCGAGCAGCTGCCCCCGCACGACGTGGACTTACTGGCAGATGTGGACCGCGCCGAATTTGAGCAATATCTGCCCTTCGCCTGCCGCCCGGGCGACCTGGGCCTCCCTTATGCGAGCCACGAAGGCCCGGAGGCTAACGCCGCTGCCTATTATTGCGCGGGCGGGGCCGGAACGTATCCCGAGCTGTGAGTCCAGCGTCTCCAGGCGAGTGAGGGCGGGGCAGGTGGACCCTGCTAATCCTATTTATTGTAATTTATTGACTGCGCTTTTCTAATAGCCATTTATAGAAACTGAAACGAGGGAAGGATCTCCCGAGTTTCTGAAAAAGGCCGCGAGGCTTGTTCTTGCAAGAGGCTCCCTTGGTGGGGAATACAGGCATATTTTGCCTTGTTCAGGTTTTGTACAGAATGGGTTGGGCTCGGACTAAAGCGCCCCGATTAAAGTTTGACTTGGAACAGCTGGGCAATAAAAACCAAAAAGAAAAAAAAAATCCTTCAGGTGGTTTTTACACCAGGGTGTTGTGGAGTTGTGTCATTCTTCAGAGACTTTGTTACCTCAGAAAATAACATGCCATGAATGGTTGAATATCCCCGCTAACTTTGCACACGCAACTTTACAATCTCACTTTGCACATCACAGTACAATATTCTCATAAACTCCAAATCAGTCACCGTGTTGACTTAATGTGGCTGGGTAACCTTGAAACTAGAGGTCCCAGCTAGGCTCCTGGAATGGCTTTCCCATAAAGGAGACCCCGCTACATCTGTCCTAGTTTCCCTGCTTGTGAGAGGCCGATTACATGGGTGGGGCCAGGAAGTAGATTCTATAATGTGTGAAATGAGACCTGACAATTCCATGGCAATTCTCCATAGTTTTCAACCCTTTGGCCTCATTCTTTTACCTGGAAAGCATTCCAAGCAGTAAATATTGAAAAAGATCCCAAAGATAATCAGATGAGAAAACATGAATGCTTTTGCCTGGCTTAGATCTTGTGTTTGAACATGCTTTATTCCAGTAAGTGTCACCTACTGATAAGTAAGTATTGGGAAAGTTAAATAGTCAGCTTCTCTCACAATCTGATCCCTAGGACATTCTCTGAAGGCTCATAGCCTGACAAAGTATTCTTAGCATTAGAAGGTGTGTTTTAAATCTGATGTGCATTTAATGCCAATTATTAGTACTGATTTGAGCAAATTAAATGAGTGTAATTAAATGTGCTGTTTCTCAGTTCTATTCCAAGAAATAGAATTTTGTATACCTTGCTTCCTTCAATGATGTCTTTGACTTCAGTATCTAAGGAGATTACAATCCTTAGTCATTTAGGATTGTAGTACATGGGTGCAAGCTGGACTGTACCACTGCTTGGCTCTCTCACCTTAATAAGCTGAACTGTTCACACTTAATATCATCAATTTAGGACTACCAGATCCAAGGACTAGCAAAAATTGGGATAGCAACAAAGAGAACCTGGTGTCTGATGTTTTGCAGCCCTAATCAGGCAATGAATGGATGCAAAAAAAAATATGTGCCAAAAATTATCACAAAAAAAATCGGAGGAGCTAAGATGTAGAAAATCGTGTTGCCCTCTTTGGTCGTGCATTACCCAGACTATGGTCAACTGAACCACAGATGAAATTGCTGTTGAGACTTTGCTAAGGCTGGATCCTTCAGAAGAAAACAAAAGCAAATGAGCCATCCTGAATTGATAGCAGTCAAAAAAGGGGATCATGTGTCAGGAAGGGATGGGCTGGCGCCTTTTACATTGACATCCTCTTATTTTGTACCTGTTGGTAGCAGCTCTACAGTACATTCTTGCTATTAAAAGTATAGAATTAATTTTTTTCCAGATTTTGGCCCATATCTGTATCCTTTTATAAAAGAGTACGAACATGATGCATTTTCCTTTTTTTCCCTCCTTTCAATGTAGAAAACAAAAGCAGATAGCATGTATTCTGACAGATATGGGTTGGAGTCTATCTTGCAGCAAACAAATCCTGGTAATAATCCCTCAAAAGAGCAAGACTGAGATTATACAATATTTGTGTATTAAACTTGTGGATACGCAGATAAGTGATTTTCCATCTTGTTGCCTGTAACCTGGGTTTGAAGACTTGCTGAGGAGTATGTTCCATTGATCAGGTTTTAAATTTTGTAATAAACATGATTAACTTTTTCAATTCCAAGTGTCTTGTTTTTTATTTTTGCATTGGAAAAAGCTCTAATCAAACTAATCAATCCCATTTTATGTATATTTCCCCCAAGGACATCTGGAGGATTTGATATTTCATCTCAAATCCCCCTCCTCCCTCTCCCCCTCACTCCCTCTGAATTTGAATCCTGATCTTATGGATCTAAACTGAGGAATCACTCCCTAAAATATGAATAGCCATTTCTCTGAAAGTCTTCCTTTGTAGCTTTATATGATACTTGATTTCAAGACTGTAGTACTACAGCATGAAAAGTCATGTTGCAATTAGTTGGGTTCAAATATTACATGAAGCAAAAATTAAAATATCCCCAAATCACTCTAGGGCTTAATATCCCAGAAAATATTGTTTCATTAGGCTGTACTGTATATAGCAAGGTCAGTCCTATAAATAAATCATAGCTTGTTCAAACCTTTTTGGTAATCGCATCTTCAGCAGAGTTCAGACATGCTTCCAATTAAGGGAAAGTACCTTTATTAACTAGGCATTTTTTAAAGATTTCCTTTGTTATATCAATAACTTGGTATGACACTAACACAATGACAATAAAATAAAGTATTTTTCACACTGGACTGCTTGTAAGTGGGCAGCAGGAGAACGCTTTGAGAACATGCATTCGCTGTCCAATAGACAATAATTTCCTGAAATACACATATGTTCCCAAGGAATCTGTCAATAGTTAATCTAAATTGAGTTGGTCACTTTCACACAGATTTCTGGAAAAGGTGAAAGTGCCATAAATTTTACACACCATGGCTTGTGTTGGATTAAGCAGGAAAAGCTACTTATTTTCCAGAACAAGCAAAATCATAAGTCTGCTTTACGCATGGAACAAAGCAAATGCCAGTCAAGGGAATAAATGGGGATGATGTAAACTATAAATGTAGACATTTGAATGGAATCATACTAGCTGTGTTTTATCTGTCACCCAGTTCTGTGTTCGTTTGATGGGAAGAAAATTCCTGTTAATGTCAATAGGCTGGGAAGACCTGTTGTGTAATGCAGTTGAGGTGCATGCTTCCCCAGCAGTAGGTCCACTGTATCTGAGGCCTGTCTGAGAGAAGGTTGGATAAGATGAAGCCATATTATCTCATCCTGTTACCTTCTATTACAGAAGTGGGGTTTTTTTTTTCCAAAGTAAGGGAAGCATCCATGGTTTGAATTTAAAGGCATGAATTCTCCATATCTCAATCCCTAATTTAAATCATTTAAAATTCCAATTTTCTTAAGCATCCATGGACCTTCTCTAGATTTGGACTCCAAAATCCAGGTTCCCATTAGAGGGTTGGAAAGTAGTAAGAAAGTTCTGGTCTCACTATGTCACCGGTATCTGTTTTCCTTTTCTGTGAATGTATATGGTCTCAGAGAACAGCATAAACATGTTTATTGATAATCTTAGCTTGTTGGTAGATCTATCACTCGGATATCTTAACTATGGTACCATACATGTTGAAATAATTCTGACCACTAGAATTAACATTCAGCTATCTTCTGGCTTTTACTTCTTGAAGAGATTAAAGCAGAAACAGGCAACTTAGGCATTTCAAATATTTTGGACGATATCTCCTAACTATTAGACAAGCTCTTGAGCTTTATGGAAGTTGTAGTCTAAATCAGAGGTTGCCAACCGGTGGGCTGCGGCCCACCGGTGGGCCATGAGAAAATTTTGGTGGTATGCAGAAAAAAGTCACCCCCCAGGAGCACCCCCCCAAAGCAATTAATCCAGTCTGTGCCACCCACATGGCCTGCGGGACCCGCCCCGCCCACTCACTCCTTATCTGGGGAACTTTCCTGCTAAGTGGCTCTTTCTCCTTTTTTTTCCTGACCATCAGCTGTTCTGCTATGTCAGGAGATTTAGATTAGCTAGAAAGCAGAAAACCATTGGATTTCTTGCTTTCTAGCTCAGGGGTCGCCAACCTTTTGGACCCTAGGAACCACCAAACTCATAATTTTAAATCCCAGGGACCACTATCCCAGGTTCTGTGGGTGTGGCCTAATTTTTGGGTGTGACTTGGTCATGTGACTGGCTGGGCATGGCTTGTATGTAAATATTATAAATATATCAATCTTGAATTTTTTTATTAAAAAAGAGCAACTTTTATCCAAAATCAGGCAAAGCAGCAGGCAGATAGAGTTGCTCACAAAGAGTTGCTCATTCAGTAATCTATCTATCTGCCATTGGCTAGCTCAGACTCTCAAATTTGCTTGCCGTGAGAACCTTCAGTCCTAAGGGAGGTTTGGCTATGCTTAAAAGCAGAGCCGAAGATCTAAAGACTAGCTAGAAAGCAAGACAATCCAATCATTTCAACTTACTAGCTAATCTATAATCTCCTGCAGCAGTAGAAACACCCGGATGGTCGGAAAAAAGGAAAAAATAGCATTTAAGCAGGCCAACTTGCCAGGTAAGGAGTGCAGTGGGCAAGGCGGGTTCCCATGGGCCATGTGGGTGGCCACGCCTTAGTGTTTCTGCACCCCTGGATTAATTGCTTTGGGGGGATGCTCTGGGGGTTTTTGAAATTTCTCTGCGGGCCCACCAGAAATTTTTTGTGAGTATCTCACCAGTGGGACCATGGCCTAGTTCGCATTGTGACTTTGCTGTTCTAGCTAGTCTTCAGATCTTTCGGCTCTGCTTTTAAGTAGAACTGAGCCTTCCTTAGGACTGAAGGTTCTTTATTAGTTTAGTCAGACTCACGGCAAGCAAATTTTATATGACAGACTCAGTAGCCAATGGCAGATAGATCTCGGAATGATTCTGTGAACAACTCAATCTGCCTTCCTGCTTTGCCTTATTTTGGGTAAAAGTTGCTCTTTTTTATAAAAAAAAATCAATATTTACATACATGGGTGTGTTGTGAGTTAATTTTATGAGTTGCTTACAAGCAAATTTTATGTGGCAGGCTCAGTTAGCCGGTGGCAGATAGATACAATCTCTGAATGATTCTGTGAGCATGACTGCTTGCTTTGCCTGATTTTGGGTAAAAAGTTCCTTTTTATATATTAAAAAAAAATCAATATTTACATAAATATTTATAATATTTACATATAAGCCATGCCCAGCCAGTTCACATGATGATCAAGCCCACACCCACAAATTAGGCCATGCCCACAGAACAGGTTGTTAAGAAATTTGAATCCCATCCTTGCCTCTGTGTTTGTGTGTGTGTGTGTGTGTGTGTGTGAGAGAGAGAGAGGAGAGAGGGGGGAAGGAGTGGAAGAGAGAGAGGTTACCCACCAACTCAGCAACACTGTCAGTCAATATTAGTCGTCTCCGGGATTATATTATGAGTTTGGTGATCCCTGAGGTCCAAAAGGTTGGCGACCCCTGGTCGAAACCATCTAAAGCAGGGCTCTCCAACTTTGGCAATTTTAAGACTTGCGGACTTCAACTCCCAAAATTCTTCAGCCAGCAAAGCTGGGAGGTGAAGTCCACAAATCTTAAAGTTGCAAAGGTTGGAGACTCCTGATCTACAGGATATCCAGTTGCCTGCCATTCTTCAAGGTAGGGACATAAAAATTGAAATGCAAGAGCCAAAATACTCTAAAATTGTCACAAAACATTGCAGGGTAATGGAGTTCTCATTATTCCAGCTGGCCTGTTGCCAAGCTGGTGCTACTGAATATGCTTAATTCTTATTCACGTCTTATATAGCTATATAAAAAAATGGTTTTAAGGAATTAAGATGGAGACCCTACCAGAGAGTGATATATTCCTGACCTGAAGTGGTCAAAACTCTCCCTTCTCAAAATGAAGACTGCCCCAAATAAGTAAACAGGAAGATACTAGCTTTCAAAGTCTTTTCTCCCTTCTTCTGTTCCTTCATTTCCATTTCATTGGATAGAAAGAATTAGGGAGAAGATGTCCCACAAATAACCTGGCCCCATGCTACAGGTGAGAAGGAATACTTTGAATTTCACATGGAAATACCAGTCAATTTGAGTATACCAAGGTGATGTTCATGTCCACCTAGGATGCTGCATTATGAACCCAGTTGCAGCTTCCAGATATTGAGGGCAGTCTCATGTGGCATGTCATACAGTAATCCTTTCAGGAGATGACAAAGGTGTCAGTGACACGAGCAGTGCCTCGGTCCAGAAAAGGATGAGGGAAATGAAGGAAAGTAAACCCAAAGTTGCTTTTTTAAGAGGCCACTGGACTTTCTGGTTTTTCTTTTGCTTCTTTGAAGAAACTTCTTGGATGAGAAGTGAAATGTCTTCAAAGAAAAACTAGAAAGTCTAGTTGCTCTTGAAAAAGCACCTTGGGGACAACATGACCTGAATGACTATTCTCCATAAAAGAAAAGTAAAGTACAAAACTCACTCAGCCATGGCTGTTCCTTCTCTTCAAATAGGAACAATGAATCCAGAAAGACCACCAGATTATGTATACATTCTGTTTAGAGTAGCACAACACATCCAGAACCAAAGATGGAAAATATTAACAGTTCCACGGATTCCTAAACCCAGAGCCATTCAGTCTTGGTAGAGTAGAGCTGAAGCCTATTCTGCCCCAGCACTTGCTAAGAAGCAAAGTGGATACCTTAAGATTTGTATAAACAAAAGGTACTAAATATATCTCTTAAAAATCCCTCTTAAATTCAGTCTAAAAAACAAACCTGTTGTTAAAAGGCAGCCATTATCATTATTGTTACATACAATAAATACACACTGATAAGATGATAAAAGTATATCCATATGAAGTATATTTCGAAGATATAATTTTGATTCCACAGTATCTTCTACATCACTGCTCATATATAAAAACAATGTAAATAATTTTCATTGCTCAATCATTTGGAGAATTGCCTGTGTTTTGTTTATTTACTTTAGATATAAGACACATAATGGTTGGCCCTTTTAATTTCCTGCCCATCAACCAAGATAAAAACACTACAAAATGAAGATAATCCTCTGGATACACACTTATACTTTTTTGTTCTTTAGGGCAGGTAAGTGGATCTTACCTAAATGGTGAGAAAGTAGATAAAAACACTTTGTCTTTCTCAGTAATTACGTCCTGTGTTTTTATAACACAAAGCTCTGTTATTAATGACTTAACTTTCCAGTTAGTTAGCTTAGCATGTTATTTTTTTACTTCTAACTGCCTTGTAAATTGTTTCCTTGCAATAGTAACGTTGAACAATTTGCTTAGAATTGATCAGATAGTTTGGTAATATTTTTCTTTTAGGAAAAATACCATTTGCAAGGAGGAGGAAGAGGTGGAAGAAAACTGGTGGTTGATATTTCTTCTTGTGGAGAAATAGAATGGAGTTTGTACCTTTGAACAGAGAAATGAATGCTCAGAAACTCAACAAAAAGACTCACCCAAGAAAAATAAAATCAGATTTTTTTTGATCCTATGAATATTCGTGTATTCTTTACCATGACGACAGGACCTTTGAAAGACTGTAGTCAGAAAAGAAAGTTATGGCAACTATATTAACTATGTAGCTCATGAGTAATTAAGGATTTGCTACTGCTGACTATGTAATTTTGTAATCTAAGCGTTGACATTGTTGGGAAAAAAAAGTAACTGTTCTTCTGTTCTCACAGATAATAGGATATTATTAAATGCAGGAATGTTTGCATCTGTGGCATATACATTCTAGTATCTTCTCCTAAAAAAGGAGAATATTCTTACCGGGCCATACAAACACAAATAATAATTTCCTATGAGAAACTTACAGGTATTGAAAATCCTGAATACAGAGTGATTTTATTTTCTTCCTTGAAGTTATTCTCTAAATATTGGACGTGCTTCATGGGATTTCTATCAGCCCATTTTGGATCTGAAAGCTACTTGATAAATGGAGAAGTAAGTTCAAATAACTTTTTGAAAAAATGAGTGAAAATAATAAGGGAGTTCCTTCTAAAATGGAATAGTGCAATAGGTCGTTATTGTCATATCTGAAAGTTGTTCACAGAAGAATCAAACAGGAAAGGATTTCTCTATTTTTGTTTGTCTGTGGTTTTCCACTAGCATCTGTAGCAGTGGTGGGATTCAAAATTTTTTTTACTACCAGTTCTCTGGGCGTGGCTTGGTGGGCGTGGCAGGGGAAGGAAACTGTAAAATCTCCAGTCAGAGGTGGGATTTGCCGGTTCTCCGAACTACTCAAAATTTCTGCTACTGGTTCTCCGGAACTGGTCAGAACCTGCTGAACACCACCTTTTCTGACCTTTTCTGTAGAACCCTGTGGTGTTGAATGAAATGAATCTTTGGTGATGCCAATGTTGTTCTTCCTATATTTTTTTAAAATTCAGTAATCTTCTTATGAACATCCCTTTTTTATCAGATGTTTTGGCTCCTGAATGGAATTTAATCCTTTATCTTTTGTGATTTCTTACTTTTATTTATTATTTTGTATAGTGTCATAGGACACTCATGTTTGTCTCATATTTTGTTCTCCCTATTTCATCCCCTATTCCTCCTCTTAATATGATGAGCAATATAGTACTATTTATGTAATGACACTTAATATATTTCAACAGAATTAATACTGTTTTTAGCCTTGGATACAGGTGAAGCATTGTAAGATTGCAGGTGCCTTTAGATAGGTAGCCAATTCTTCAGATAATCAGTCTGGTGTAACGGACTAATAATCTGACTGATTAACTGACTAATAATCAGTCAGGCTAGAAACTGGGAGACTGTGATTCCTAATGCTATCTTAGGCCAGCTGGGTGACCATGGGCCAGGCATCCTCACCCAGTCTTAAGGAGCAGGCAATAGCAAACCATTTTCAAACTCTTGCCAACAAAAATTTCAGGAACTACTCCAGGTAGTTACCAGGAGTAAAAAAAAAACTGACAACAAGGCATCAAACAAAAGAAAAGAAACTTCCTTCCCTCAAGAAATTAAAAAAAAAACCCTCAGAGAAACAAACCTCAATTAAATCACTGTATCCAGTAATTTGTGCCACTGTCTTTTAAATTATCTTAAAGTTACTGCTTGTTACATCATTAGATTTGCAATGTAAGAGCCTAACATTTTGCAAGAAAATAATGTGTCTTTAAACATATATTATTAAACAAATTGTAAAACAGTGCAAGGTGAATAAGAATATTTGTTGCTATTCATTAAGACTCCTAATCCATTACAGAACTTTGGACTGTTTCAGCATTTCATTTCTTTAATCCAATGTTGGCTAATCTTGACTTAACAGGTGTAAATTGAAGAACCAGAGAAGTTGTTGATAGTTCAGAGCTTGACTGGCTCAGGGGCTAAAGCACTTAAGGAAGCTTATGAGGATCGTGGAATTATTTTTTGGAGGTGGGGGAATAGTTTACTTATTAGCAGATGTCAAGCTAATCCAACCTCAGGTTATAATTATTGACCATTAAAGTTTTAAATATAAAGCAGGATGAGCCATGGGGCAAATACCGGACACAACACAACACAACACACACACACACACACACAGAATGATTAAAGTCCAGCAAATTATGGTTACATGATAACATAAATAATTGATCCTGCTGATATTTTGGGTATTCCAGAAATTAAAAATAACATTAATTTTAATTCCAAATGAATATCCTGTTTGATTATACAAATGAAAGAAGTGCTGTAAATTCTACAAGAGCTGTAATTTTGTCTTGTCTTCTGCAAATCTTTATTATAGTCCAACCTATCAAATTCCTTACTAGTCAATTCACTAATAAGAAATATTCCTATATCTAGGAATAAGAAATAAATGTGGGCTTTTAGCTCACATTTTAAAAATTAGACAGGGCAGAGATAATGAAATAGACAGATTTAAGACAAAACTTAATTTGATTCACCATTAATTCAGATGAAATAACTTACAATACTATTATTTCTTCCTCAACAGATGATAGCCCCTTGTTGATCTTGTCAGGGTTCAGAAGGTCAGCAAAGGCCAATTCAGCTAAACATTGTGATTCTGCTAGAGAAACATAAGGATGTAGTCTAGACTAAGGAGTCAAAAGAACACCCTGAAAGAAGTCAGTGGCAAACCAATTTGATAGAAAAGGTTTTAAAAGTGTAAGAAGTGTACTTTCAGGTTATATTGTAAATATTCAAATATATCTTTAGTGCTATTAGAATTGACCACAGCTGGAAGAATGATAATTGGATCTCTGAAACAGATGTAAAACCCTAGAAGCATTGGAAAAGAAAGACAAATGTATATATACAGTAAATATGACAACCAGTTTGGTCTGGTGGTTTAGGAACCAGACTGGAAACCAGGAGACTGTGAGTTCTAGTTCTGCCTTAGGAATGAAAATTGGCTAGGTTTCTGTGGCCAGTCATTCTCTCAACTGCAACTCAGTTCTGATTGTGGAGAAAATAGGGAGAGGAAGACATATATTAGGTATGTTCTCCACCTTGAGTTATTTATAAAAATAATAAAGGCAGGGAAAAAATTGCTATGAATTGGACTGTAGTATTTTATTGGAAATATATCTTTCTTTGCTATTAAAGGATGTATCAGTGATGATAGGAACACATATGCTGTTTTCATTTACATGCAATTTTTAAAGGAAAGGAATTTAGTGTAATTTATCTTCAAACTTTTATCTGTCCTTCTACTTTCAGAGATGTCCATAGGATGTAGTCAGAAAAGTCAATATGGTAGCTATAGTAGTACAATCAAAGCTCAGCTTTAGGTTTTTGTTTGTTTGTTTGTAAGTTGCATAAAAGTGATAGAACTTTGATTGTCACCATCTTTCTTTTTTTAGAGTTTATTCCATCTTTATTACTTTATAATTAAGTTGAGCGAGCAAACATATGTAGTATTTCTTCATTCTCTTATTTTCCCCACAAACCTGTGAGGTGGCTTGGGTTGAGAAAGAGAGTGGTTCGAAATCACCCAGCTGACTTTTGTGCTTAAGGTGGGACTAGAACTCACAGTCTCTTGATTTCTAAGCCAGCAATACATCCTTGCTAGCTCTATGGATTGTTTTTGTCTGTTAAATAAAGCAAAATGGGAGAATTATATCTAATTATTTCAATTTGGTTTTTTTATAGGAAAAAGGAAAAGAATTCTAATTTAGCAACAGAACAAGGCAAAATTAAGTTTCATGTTTCGGTTAGCCCACCTGTCTTTGTTTCCTACTTTACTGACCTCTGTCTGCCCTTTAAATGATAGATTAGCTGTGAACATCCTTTAAAAAAGGAAATAGTGTTCTGTAAAATTCACACCATCATTTCAAATTTAGCATCAGAATCAGGACATCCAAAAATAAAATCTGTGTCAAATATAGATTTGTGCATGTATGTTAGGAAAACTGTCAGGTTAAAAGCAAACAATCCACTTAAAGTTAATCTCTGAGAAAACATGTATAAAAGGAATTATAGTATCTTCTTTAGTTGCTTTGTATTGTGCTGATAAGAAGGGAAGCAAAACAATAGCAATAACTTTGATGAAGCAAACTAATAAGAGCCAAACAAAATAAAAATTGGAAGATCTGTAAGTCAGAGCCTATAAATAGACTATAAATAACACACATTTGATTCTTTTAAATCAAATAATTATTTAAATAATGGTATATATGATTGAATGGTTAATGTTTACAATACTATGCCAATCCACAATTATTTGTGATATGTAAAGCAAAATATAACTCTTTTGCACACTTCAATTAGAGTTTACAATGCATTATTTTTTAGAAATATTTATTTAGCACTGTCAAATTTTAGTAATTTTTATTATTTATGATTGTGATGCATCATTCAAAATGACAGAATATCTAACTGTGAAGAAGCATAATGGTTGTGATTATTAAATACAATAATGTATTGTCTTCAAAAGTCACGCTTGCATGACAGGGTAAGCTGAATCATTCATATTTATAAATTGAACAGTTAATTCTATTAGGGACAAGATTCCCATGTCCTATAATATGGACTATATATGAAATGAACTCAGAACAAGCATTCTGACGTAGAGGTCAATACTGAAATGCAATAACAGCAACATTAATAATGCATCTGCAGTGAAAATGTCAATGATGCTTTCCAGAAGAATACTGACAGAACGTAATGAGCAAATCTGGATGTGGTTCCACTCAAATGTACATTGTGACAATGAGCAGTGAATTATCTGTAATTCTCCTCTTCTGTTGCATCTGCTGTTGATGGGAGTCCTCAGGGTTGATATAATGGGGTTTAGATTTGTAAAGGATATGGGTTTGGACATAGTTTTATTTACTCAGTAAGTATATGCATACAGTATAGCTGTTTTAAATAAATACCTCTTTCATATTCTGAAAAGCACTATCAAATCAGACATCTGAATGTTTAGTCACATGAAGCATGCTATTACCTAGATGAAAAGATCAACCAACAACATAGGTAAAACCCAGTAGAATTTCCTGAACCACTTTCTCCAGTGTGTTGCAATTCAGAACCTTTCAGTTTGTAGCTGAGTTTGGTAAAAATCTGGATAACCACTAGATGGCAGAGTGCAGCTGTGGAAACAGTAAAATTTTGTTGCTACCTGTGGTTGCTTGCAATTTTGCATCTGATAGATCTGTGTATAACCCTAGATTTCTGTTAGTCATAACAGTTTGCACTAAAGATTTGACTGACAATCCTTGCTTGTTGGCATATCTGTTGCATTTCTTAATAGTGCACAGAAAGTGCCAGTGCTAAAAACCTAGAACTAGATTTTTTTATATTTATAATTGTTTGGCAGTTTTACTCAATTTATACACACATACATATCTTATTTCTAACCTGTTCTAATTTCTAAGATCTTAAGCAGTTGTGAAAAAAATAAGACCTTGTGAACTCTGTTTAATCAGATGATTAACTATCCTACTTTATTTATTTACATAGTATATATCCAGACAGGAAATCTCCCCCCCTCCCACTGCTGCCTTGTTTTTGTGATTGTGTAGATCATAGATATTAGCTACATCTGTTTCCTGTGGAGTAAGCTCATGTTACTTTTGCCCAGCAGGGGGCAGACTTGCTGCAGTTTTGATTAATCCTGCAATAATAACAGAAAATGCCAAATATTTAATTTAATTATTTAGAATTAAACGTCTGTATATGCAGATATACCTCAAGATTTGTAGTTCCATATTTAACTGAACCTATGATTGAATCTAGAAAATAATTAAATCTGGAAGATATTTATAAAAGTGGTAAATTTGGAAAAAATGCCCCAATTTTATCTCTCTAACCTGCAGTTTTCATATAAATAGTTCAGACAATCTCATGATATATTTTCTCTCTTATTTTTATTTTCACAAGGGAGAAATTAATCTGAACTGAACTAGCAGCAATTTCTGAAATGTTACATTTTCAAGTCAAATGCTCAGCTCTACCTGACAATCACCTGAACTTAATGGCTCAACATCTAGGTATGGTACTGAGAATGAAAATTGGTTAACGGAGTCCCTATTTGTTACTTCTGTGACAGGATACTTCCTAGTTCCTTTCCTGTTCCCTTTTTCAGAAGTAGAAATGTACTAGATAACCTGTGCCCTCTTGGGTCATTGTTTCAGAGAAGCAGGGTGAGCACTGGTGGGCAAAAGCCAGTGAGAACGGGAACAAATTCTCACTTCTTGTTGATTTCACCATTGAATTTCCTAGTGGAAAGCTGGCAGGGAAACATTCCTTCCACCTTCTTTCTTTTCTTTCCTCCCTGTTTCCCTTCCTCCCTCCCTTCCTTTCTTCCTGCCTGCCTGCCTGCTACCTACCCTCCCCTATCCTGTTCTGTCCTTGCCAGTAGGCAGGTAAATGGCTGCTGCTAGGTGGGGAAGGCAGAGAGATATTATTAGACTGGCTGGGAAATGGTCACAGAATATTGAAAATGAAGACCATGTGACCACGGGAGCAGCCCAGCACAACAGCAAAAGGCAGTAACACTGACCTACCCATAACTACCCCAAATTTCATTCCCTTCAGTCAGGAGTCCTGGATTTTGGACACATCCTATACACTATCCCTGTAGTGTTTTGTGTGATCTTACCTGTCAGCTCTTCAAGCTAGACTGGACTAGGAAATCAAAGTAATGAATCTTATGTTGCTGTTATTATAAGGTTATAGTAACAGAAACTTGCAATTATGAATGTGCTTCCCTCCCTTCATGCCTTTATTCTGTTAAAAATAAAGAATCAGGGAATCAGAGAGTCACGTATGAGATGCTTTCTCAAATTATATTCTGTCCCAAACTCAAATTTTGTTTGTCTGACTGTTGCCTCGGATGTGTTTTTTCCGTCTGTTTTTCAGGGTTATTCCTCCTTCTCATTTCATTATCTGAACTATTTCTTGATTATAACTGCAGATGTCATGGCATAAGAAGAGACATTAATGGAAAATATAATGTATACACTGTTTTCCTGTATACTTTCATTGGACTTGAAGCATACCAACATCAACCTTGATGTAAGTACAGATCCAAAGTATTAAAGCATAAGACTACCATCAATAGTGTATGATGGTGAGAAAGCAATGACATTAATGGTTAGTACTATATTCTTTAAGCGCAGTGATCCCTATTTCTGTTGTGTCTTTTATTAATGTAGCCTCTGGAAAACATGATGCTCAAATTAGAAATGTTTATTATGCATCATTTCTTAGCACAGGTGGAATTATAAAAGGATAAAACATGTCTGCTGCTAAATGAAAATTTCGGCAATTATTTCTGTCTTAAAATTGGTCTTAATTGGATGCATCCTTCAGAAGTCATTGAACCTTATAAGCAGCATTTCAGATGTACTGTTTAAATAATGAATTATTTGCGAATACCATATATTTTATAGTTATAAGGTAAGTGTGAAAAGTTTAGAATGGAATACTGATAATTTAAGACATGAAAAGGGCTTCATATTGTGGATTTTATTATTTCTTAATAAATCTGGTTTATGAAACACACATAAATGAGTGTGGGTTTTTGCAGAAGATCCTATGACTTGAATTCCTTTCTTTCTCACTGCTAATATAAATTGCACCATGCTTTTAGCTTCTCAGGTCACCCTTCAACATACAAGTGTGAGGTGGAAGCAGATAAAAAAACCACCAAAAGATTCGTTGATCCAAGGAAAACAAGGTTTTATTCACGTTCTGAAGACGGGTTCCCTCAGGCCTTGAAGGAACACAGAGCAAAATTTCAGGCAGCATTTTTATACCCTACTTGCCGCCCGACCTCGTTACGAGGGCTTAGTGCTACGATTCTTTCTGGTTTTTCAAAATTGACAGTGCATTATTGCGAAGGTCATACCTGAGCTCCCTATCTAGCCAAATAGTGTACACGCAGTTTCTGACATAGCAGCACTTTATTACAGTCTCCCCATTGTTCTAGCCTATCATTGTTTTTTTCTCTTGTGCACAAACTGGAACAACTTTTCCTTATTTATGTAGAAGCTACTGAGTTTGAGACACACTTGTCTCTGAATTCAATTCAATGGGGCCATGCAACATGACTCGGTTTGCTCCATCCCCCTTTTTTTTCTTTTTCCACTCTCTCGTCTCAAACTCAAAATTAGCAGATTCCTCTGCTTCTTTCAGAGTGATTTCTCTCATGATACATCATTAGAGGTTTGCTTCCTGCTTCTTCTCAAACCTTGAACACCCAAGGATTTTCCTATCTTTCCCACACATTGTTATTGCACCAGGGAGACACTGAAACACAACACACAACAATATCACAGCATATTAATAATCAATATAATTCCCATTATGGTAGATCTAATCCCAAGTGGAACTGGGAAGCCAAGACCATAGTGCTCCCACAGGTCTGCAATGAGGAGTCACCCTCTTTGTATAATGGATTAGAATGAATACGTTTCTTCCATTACTTTTACTGTCTTTGTAATATTGGGTTGGAAATCATGGATGTATAACACAGCAATGTGAATGAATCAGAGCACACACACACACCCTTTTGTAGCTTATACAATGTCTAAAGCATACCTATTTTTGTGAGAGCAACCTGTTTACTTCAGAAAGCTCGGTGTTAATCATTTTAATATTCTTTATTGTATCATTGAACATTGTTACCGTGAAGTTTTTAGAATATGTGTATCTCGGTTAGTTCATGGCTACTCCCAATGGTGTTATTATACCATGGGAGATTTGGGTCCAGAAGTCTCTGGGTAAGGCCAGATTTCTGGGTCTCTTTTATTACGTATCCGGCCTTGTGGAAGGCCATTCAAGTTTATATATCACCGGCTATCACATACCCGAGTGTACATGTGCCACTCCAGTAAGGTGGCATCTTCCTGTATGCATATTTCACATAATACCCACCTAAAGTTTTCCATAGCATAGGTCTGTTGTTGATGTTCGGGTCCAATTGATCATTTCTTCAAAATGCATACACATCTGATACTGATCTTGATTAAAATAATCTAATTTTTGATAACCTTTGTATAGCTATGGTTACTACAGGATGATGGCATATCAAAAGTCTTATTACATTTTTCCCAATCTCCTAAATGGACCCCTCTAGTTTCATTTCTCCTATAAAACACACATAGGCCGTTCTCCTTAAATGAACAAAAAATCCTTCCCTGTTATATTTCGTTCTACACCATATTTTTCTGTCCCATGCCCCTGTGGTCTTAGTCTGTTCTGATCAAGTGGAATTGCGTGTAGGATTAAATCCCTTCACCTGTTTCTTCCTGGCAGGTGCATGCATAACCAGCAATTGGTGATGTTCAAGGAATGTGAGAACCTTCTTGAGATCCTTTATGAACACATTGTCATCCCACAAGTCTGTTCCCAAGTCACCTCCAGGTCCAACATATTGTGAACTTCCTTTGATGTTATAATGTAAATATAGTTGCAACAAATAGTCCTCTCCAGAGTTCAGCCGACATCTCCATGGTGGTTTCTGCTGGCTATTTCTTCAAGATTACCTTTAACGGCTGACGTCCACTGGGATTGCCTTTCCAAGGTTTTCTCAGGTTCCCGGTGCTTTCCTTGACTCTGCTGTAAATGGCTCCAGCCTCCTTCCCGAGTACGGATTACAGATTTAGTCATCAGTAGCACCTGGTACGGACCTTCCCAGCTAGGTTGCAGTTTTTTTCACTCCAAGTTTTTATCAGGACCCAGTCTCACAGCCTCGGGTGGGTGTTGGCTACCAGCCAAGGTGGTCGTTGCTACCCAACAGTCCCTGTTTGTGAAGAGAAAGCAAAGACCGAAACAGTGCAGCAAATATTTCTGAAGGAACAAGTCCCTGAACTCTGGATATGGGATTGCCTAGTTTGGCCAAATAGGGTCTCCCCATCGGAGCATTTCAAAAGGAGAAACCCCTGTGTCTTTCTTGGACAAGTTTCTGAATCCTTAGCAGAGCAAGGAAGATTCTTTCAACCGCCCCTTTTTCTGGCAACTCAGTGAAATTCAATTTGTGCTCTCTGAAAAGGCAACCCCACTAGGGGTTACCCTCGCATCTCTTTCTTGCGTGCCACTTTCTTATTTACTTTCAAACAAATCAAACATTTCAGCAGATGCTCTGAGCTACCGTCCACATCCCAGACTCCAATAGTGAGGTTTAACGGACATGACCAAGGCCTCCGTTCCCCAATTCCTCCTTCGTGAACTTTCTCCAATATTCCCTCATGACAATGGGGTGACACTACCTTGACTTCCCTCTGACGTCTTCCATCCCTTTGGGGTTTTGACACATCCTTATTTCTCCAACTCCAACTTTTCCTTTTTTCTGGCTCCCATTCCTCCCTCTCGTCCTCTTTTCCAGTATTGGTATAGATACCATTACCAACTCTATCTCCCCTGCAGCTTCCTTTGCCCATTTGTTCTGCCCATCGGTTTCCCACAACCTCCAGTGTGTTCCCCTTCTGATGGCGCTCACATGGACAATTGATACTCGCTGGGGAGTTGCAATGCCTCTAAGGCTTGTTCTACTAACTTTCTCTATTTGCTTCCCACCGCCTTGATATTACCTCTTTCTTTCCAGATTTTCGCAGACGTGTGCACCACCCTCCATGCATACTTGAATCAGTCCAAATCGTTACTTCCATCCCCTCAGCCAATTCCAAGGCTCTGGTCAGGGCAAACAATTCACATTATCTGGGCTGCCAAGCAGCTGGGAGTGACCCTTTCTCTATTACCTCACCTTCCCCGGTTACTATTGCAAACCAGATTTTCGCTTTCCATTTTCCACCTGCTAGATCCATCTATAAGCCATCTCCTCTTCCTTCTCCAATGGAGTCTCTTCCAAGTCCTCTCTAACCTTCTCATGAGATCCACTTGCAATAGACAATCATGGTCTTCCCGGTTCCACGCCTGCCTTCTCCCCTCCAAGAATTCTGCTGGATTTAGATTCTTGTCTGTTCCTATCACCACATCAGGACTGGTTCTCAAAATGGTTTCATACTTCATATCCCTCCCTTCAGTCATCAAGTGGTAGCCAGCTGGCTCAACACTGAGTCGACCTGAATAGGCGAATGCACCACCAAAGCTCCCCAAAGGTTAACTTTTGCTCTCCACCACCAACATCGCTGTTGCTGCCACAGCCTGAAACACAAACTGGCCATCCTTTCCAAACCGCTCCAAACCCTTGGCTTAGGAAGGCTACGGCTGTACTGCCCCCTCCTCTTTTGGGCAAGGACTCCAACTGCTGTTCCCTGAGCCACCGCCACATACAAATGAAACGGTAATTTCAGGTTTGGCAAGGCTAAAACCGGAGCGGTTGACAAAGCCCTTCTTCAGCTCTTCCCACCTTTCACTATCTCCCTCCTCCCATTCTATGTGCTCTCCCTTTCCAGGCAACTTTCTATGCAAAAACTGTGCCAACACTGTGAATTGGTCTACCCAGATTCTACAATACCCAATAATCCCAATGCTTTTCGCACCTCTGTCTTGTTCCTGGGAGGAGCCAAGCTCATGATCCCCTTCACCCTTTCAGGGTCCAAGGACCTAACCCCTGCTGAATGTAACGTCCCAAATATTTCACCTTTTTTTCAAACAAGCTGAAGCTTCTCTTTGAGACTATCAGCCCCTGTCCTTCAGCCAATTCAAACAAACTCACAGAAGCCACTCTCACTTCCTTCTCTTTCTCCCCAGTAACAACAAGTCATTCATGTACTGAATTAGGGTGATTCCTTTCTCTCTCTCAAAGCGACACCAAACTTTTCTTCTCAAGCCTGTCCAAACACACAAAGGGCTCTCGGTATATCCCTGAGGAAGTACCATCCACCTCAACTGCTGTTTTCCTTCACTCTCAGGACCATTCAATTCAAAGCAAACAAGTCTCTACTCCCCTCCTCCAAGGGCACGCCCAAAAGGCATCCTTCAGATCTATCACAGTAAACCATTTGTCTTTGGGAGGGATCCGCCCCAAGATGGTATAGGGATCAGGAACCACTGGGAATCTAGGAACCGCTATTCTCATTGATCTCCTCAAATCATTAACCAATCTATACTTCCCATCCTTTTTTATTACTGCTAAAACCGGTGAATTGAATGGTGACATAGTAGGTTCCAACAGTCCTGTTTCAATAATCTGTCAATCACTGGTTTCAACCCTTCCCTACCTCTCTTACTCAGAGTTATTTGTGGAGTCCACAGTTTAGTTATTCCTGGTTGTAATCTTGATCTGAATGGGCTGTATTGCCATCCTACTAACCCTTCACCTCCTGCCCACACATCTGATGAATATCTTCTCCTCATCTTCCGTTGTTAGCATACACATGCGAAACTTTCTTCCTTCTATCCCACAATTCTATTCCAAAAACATCCAACAAGTCTCTTCCTAGCAAGTTTCACCCCTGAACCCGGAATATACAATATTTCGGTTTCAGTAACCACATCATTCAATTCCAATCTCACACCTCTTCCAAAATCTTGACCTCTTGGATTTCCCACTCACCCCAACCACCTTTAAAGTCTGCTTTGACCTGCATGCTCCCTTTACCAGATCGCATACAGATGTCCGGCTGCACCGGTGTCGATCAGGAACAGCCGTTCCTGATGGTCAGGACTCACTAACATATTTCCAATGGCTCCCGCGGGGTCCCTCTTGGGGAGCCGGAACCTTCCCTATCGTATGGGGCATAGCTTCGTTCCTCCGGGGTTTTGGACATTCGCGCGCAAAATGTCCCTCTTTTCCCACATCTGAAGCAAGTTCTACTCTGGGAGGGCCATTGGAATCGATCGCCTCGATTGCCCCCTGGACCTCCTCACCTAACCGGGGGTCTCCACTCCCTGCTGGGAGATCTTTCATTCTCTCCACCTTGGCCTCGAATCTGACATCTGGGTCTCCCTGTTTTTCCTAAGTTTATTCTTGGCTTGCCGTTTGCACAGCAGCTACCATCATCTGAGACTTCTGTTTGGTTTTAACTGAGTCTCAGTTCACAAAAACTTGTTGGGCTGCTCTCATCAAATCTGTCATGCCCAAATCGTCCATCCTCTGTCTTCTGGATCTTCTCTGGATATCTGGGCCAGCTTTGGTGTGACAAATTGCATCTTCAGGAGAGCTCGAAGGCAGGGGTTTCTGGCTCTACTCCGGAGTACTTGGTTAACCCTTCACGGAGCCAGCACAGAATCCCCGGGGACTCATTCCTTTCCTTGTGTTATCTCAAATGCTTTGGGTCAAGTTTTTCCCTTGAAGGATGGGCCAATTTAATTCCTTCAATGATCATGTGTTTTCAATATCTCCATGTGCCCCTATGAGCATTATTATTGATGTTCCAATTTGGATCGGGTTATGGGGACTTTGTGTCTGTAGCCACTGCCTCCCTGTTGCCCTGCATGTCTCCTATCCAGGCAGTTATTGCTGCCCTCCTAATGAGGTTCCTCTCTTTGGGGTGAAAAGGTGTCAAGAATATACATCAGTTCTTGGTATGTGTTATTTCATTGGGCCCCAGAAACAATTCCAAACTGTTCCGCCACTTCATGAGCATTCTCATGGAGTTTCGGAAGGATCTTTTTCAGATCCCGTAACTCAGCAGATTTTATGGGGACAGCCACAAAAACGGTGACTGGATTCCCCTGCGCATTCATGCCATTTGGGACTTCTCTGACCCAGTCAGGGCTCCTCCCTGCAACCGGAGCCCTGAGGAAGACACTTGGCTTCAGGCGCTCCCATTGCCGCGTTCCGAGGGAAGGCGCTCGCCTGAGAGGATCTCTCCCTCTCTCTCTCTCTCCCCGCAAGGTCTGCACTGCGGCTGAGAGGACGGAGGCTGAAGCCGGTTCCTTCTGCTTGCCTGAGAGGTGAGGAAGCCATGGCTTGCACAGCAAGTGAAGTGTTGCTCGCCTGGGTGAGATTTGGAACGAGGGGCAGGAGGAGGCATGCACGTACACGTGGCTTGCTTTTCCCAGCTCTGCCCAGCCCACATGGCTCTGCACGGCCCCTGGCGGGATGAGCAGAGGGTCCGGCGGGGAGGCGCTTGCTGCCAGGAAGGAGGGCCCGCCTGTCAGCTTAGCCTGGGGGCGCCTAGCACAGCAAGCGCCTCACCTGCCGGACCCTCCGCTCATCCTGCCAGGGCTGCGCCAGAGCCGTGCGGTCTGGGCAAGCCAGGAAAGCAAGCTGCGGGTGTGTGCATGCTTCCTCCTGCCCCTCGTTCCCAAATCTCGCCCAGGCGAGCAGCACTTTGCTTTGCTGTGCAAAGCCGCAGCTTCCTCACCTCTCAGCAAGCAGAAGGAAGTGGCTGCAGCCTCCTTCTCCTCAGCTGCAGCCAGACCTTGCGGGGAGAGAGAGAGAGAGAGAGAGGGAGGGAGGAGAGATTGTCTCGGGCGAGCTCCTTCCCTCGGAATGCGACGATGGGAGGGCCTGAAGCCAAGTGTCTCCTCAGGGCTCCGTCTGCAGGAAGGACCCTGACTGGCCGCACGTGGCTACGCCAAACGCCGCGGTGTTCTTCTAAGCGCCGCAGCAGCAAGGAGAAGGAAAAGGTCTCCCGAACCCCAAGATGTCGCCGCCCGCCCACCTGAGGATGCAAGGGGGGGAATTAAGTCACCCCCCAAAAGACGGCCTAGCCGTCTTTTCAGGGTTCAAAAAAATATAAGGCCCGGCCTTATAATGTGAGAAACACGGTAGTTGAGCAGACAAGAAGAGATTGTATTGAGATATCCATCAATTTAGCACCGTATTGCTACAGAGCCAGAATAAGGATGATAATTTAGACTATCAATTTTGGGGAGTCACACATATATGTGAGGTGTAAATATATAAATAAACCACAGCATCATGGTGGTAGTGGGACTCTTTCTTGTAGTTCCAAGCACCCTTCTTGAAGTTATTTTACTACAATCAGTAACCTTTGATAAATACCAGCTATTTGATTAGGCCAGATCACAACACAGATTCTGCAAAGAGTCCTGGGATGCTCTATAATTATGATAGGGTATAATAACAGAATCTCAAAAGCCTATCAGAATTTTATTCTGCCCCATCATACACCAAACAAAATAAAATTGGGATTGCTTTGAATTTCTCATTCTTTCCACTTTCTTAGGAATACATTTCCATTCATTATCATCGCTTTAGCTATTTTCTATCCACTGAGGATGATAGTCTCTTTCCAACCAATATGGTCCAGAGCTTTCTTTTGCCAATTGGGCCCGCAATACTTGTTGATGTAATCAATCTATCTTGTTTTAAGTCTCTTTCATGGATACTTTTATCAAGTGGGATCCATTCTATGACTGCCTTGGCCCACTTGCCATCAGATGTTCTTGCTATGTGACCAACCAATTTCCAGTTTTTATATCTGGAGAAGAACTAAATGTAGCAGACCACTATACCTTGGCCAATGGATCTCAATGGAAAGATGCAGTAAAGGAAATTGAACAGTGTGTTAAATATGGTTGGTAGGCATTCACCAAGCTAAGCATAATTTTCAAGAACAACCCCCACTATGCATTTCCAATATATCTCCTATAATAGCACCTCCCTTCCAAGGTAATCACTATATCTTTTTAGAGTGTCAAAGAGGATATTAGGGGTCAGTATTCAAGTAGTATCAACCTTCTCATATTTAATTCATGTACCACATGAATGTCAAGACTGCACAATCATCAGAAAACAATGAACAGCTCCTCTGTTGTCAAAAGTTTGTTTGTTGTTGCTATAACACCCATACAATAGGTAGTGCTGTGATTGGTACTAAATCAATAGCTAGACTCCTGCTTAGGAGAAGAGTGTTTATATAATTAGAGCAGTCTAATTATGTTGAGAGGAGCAGACCAGATCTTCGAACTTGGATTTTAGAGAAAGAGTCCTCCTACTCATTCTTTTCACCATCTGAAAGAACTCTAGGAACGTGGTCCATCCTTCCAGCACATCCAGGAGATGTCAGGTACAATATTGCTTATTTAACTCAGTAGGTTTTTTTTCCCAACATATGAGAAGTAGATTATTCCATAGTTAATGATAAATAGTATAGTAGCAGAAGTTTCAGGGATTTTTCTCTTTGCACGGGATCAGATTAACACAATTCTTCAGTCTTTAAAAATCTTGAAACTATTGAAAACCTGAAATATTAAAATATAGCAAACAAGCTTTTCATGATCTTGAACACCATAATTCTGATTTAACAGGAAGAACAATTTTGTTGCATGATAGAGACTATGTAAAGCAAGAGTTTATAAATTTACCAAGGCATTATATAGGAAGGTCCTATACTGTATGTATTTGAAATATATAGTCTTTGATTTAGAATTACTAAAGGACACTTTGATGGTATTGATGGTATTTAACTTCAAGTCATATGCAAAACTGAGGACCAAACAATCTTAACTGCTAATTAGCCAATCGGTATAACTTTTCTTATTTTTATCCATTTGGTCAGATTTCTAGAGGTATGGAGCTTGGTTGGACTATGGACAATGAACTACCCTCAACATATGAGGAACTTGTTTTGGAAAGAGATAGAGATAATAAATCCCCTGATAAATGTTTTAAGTTTATTAACTTTGATAGCTAGATTTGAAAATGAAAAACACCAAGATAATGTATTAGAGAAAGAATAATATGACATTCATAGTCTGATTCCCTTTTTAGAATTCTTTTTTAACAACTAATAAATATATTTCTTTTTTAATGCACCAGATTCTTCATTAACATAAGCAAAATTAAACAGTGAGACCTGCAATTAATCCTTGTTCACTTTTTTAGGAATAAATATTAATGGCACAGGATTTGGCAGTTATCATGTAATTTTTTTAAGGGCAAAGGAAGACATCTGTCTTAAAATTATATATTTAAAATGTTTTAGTTAGCTTAAGTTTTCTCATAAAGAAAATTCTTCATGGATTGGGTAATCTTTAGATGAATTTGCTTAAACTAATCACACTATCAGGGTTTTTCTTATTGCTCAAAATCAAAAGTATATCATCTTCCATAGCATTGGCATTGGCATTGATAAGGGATGAAGAGATACATCTGGAAGGCCACATATTTCCACTCATGTCTCATGAAAGAGTTTAAACTTCAAAATCTTCCTGGTTAGCTCCTTACATCTCCATTCTAATATCCTAGCTTGACCTATACTTTTTGCTTCTATTATATCACAGCTCAGTTTCCTGCCAGACAATTATACCTTTTCTGCCTTTCTAATCTATATCCATTAAACTGCTTTTTGTGGAATTTTTTTAAAAATATACTTATTTATGAAAAACATCTGTTTGATTATCTTTAAAAGAAAAAACAAAATATAGTTTTGTAATATTATGCATTTTTTCATGCATCTAGTCCACTCATTTTATATCTTAAGAGGATGATGTATATAGTAACATATTCTATCTATATTTTACTGGTTTAAGAAAACTGGAGACAACATAACATTTAGACTATTTCAGTATTTGATCTTGGCTGAAGTGAATGTTGAACATTTATATAAAAGATAAGACTTCTTCTGTCTTTTCATTGAAAAGCTCATATTCTCTGTTAATGATAACTACTTTTTTCCTCCAAATTGCTTTCATAGGATGTCTAATAAGAGATTTCCCAATATATAATTTTAACAACTTTCAGCCATTCATGTATTGTATAAAGATGCACAATCATACAATATAAAGAGTGGGTACAGAAATAGGCAAAAGAGGCAGTGGTAAACTTGGAGAGATTTATTGCTGGTGGACAAGAACTGGGAAAAGTAGATAATCACATCTCATCCACTGGTGTGATATCTTCAAAACCACAAACTATGCTGTAAAGAATTTTTTTTTTCCTACTAGAAAGTTGCTTTCCTCTTGGAGGCTATTATTGGGATGAAAAAATTAAGGAATAGTTGGAGCCAGGCTCAAACAACAATGGAGACACTTTGTTTTTTTTTTCTTTTTCTCTCTCTCTCCCTCTCCCCCTCCCCTCCCTCCCCTCCTCTCCCCATCCTCCTCCTTCCTTTCCCCATTCTTTCTCTCTCTCTTACAATAGACTATGAGCAGGGGTGGGATTCAAATTTTTTAACAACTGGTTCTGTGGGCGTAGCTTAGTTTGTGGGCATGGCCAACTCAATATCATTCACATTGAGGCACACATCTCCTCACCTGGCTTCTCATGACTGTGGAGATGCTGCAAAAGTCATAAGTGTAAAAAATGGTCATAAGTCACTTTTTTCAGTGGCATTGTAACTTTGAATGGTCACTCCACACAAGCAAAGTACCAGCAANAGTACCAGCAAAGGAGGGAAAAATAACTCCAGAGAAGTTCCTAAGACAGGAAGTCTAGTCCTGCCAAGAATGTAATAAGAGTTAACAGAGAGGCAGTTTCTGTAAGCAACAGCAGAATGTTCCCTTCCTGCCTTCCTTACAGGATTAGACCAGTAATTTCTTCTAACTGGTTCTCCGAACTGCTTGGAGTTTTAGCTAATAGGTGCAAACTGGTAGAATTCCACCCCTGACTATGAGAAAGATAGCCTTTATTTTAGGGCTGGCTCTAGGCTAAGGTCAAGTAGACACTAGCTTATGGTTGTCAGATCTTAAGGACTGTCAAAATTGAAAAGACTTCTGTTGTGTTCGCGAAGAATGAGACTTGAGACCAGCGTAACTTTCAGCTCTTTTATTAATTGCTGGATTTCATCTGACTATGGAGCCATGGCAGCCTTTTTTATAGAGGCTGCTCATGGCTCGCAGCCAATGATGGCTCCTTGATTCTCCCACCGCCGAGGCAGCTAATCATAAAGTAGTCATTGTCGACCAATCACCGTTGTGTAGAAAACCAATCAGATTCGAATATTTGTGGACCAATGGAAACAGAATATTTGGAGTATGCTAATATGTAACACCCCTCCCCTCTTGGTTTGATCCTACGTAATGCCCCTGTCACACAGAACCAACGGATGCAAAGAGGATGTAAAATGGAGAGAAACACTTGCCATCCATTGGTTAACGCGATGCTTCCGTTATGTACTCACTGCCTCCGTTTTTCATCCTCGCTATCCGTCCAGCATCCGTCTAGTGACATTTCACCCGCTCAAAAAGTTTTGAGCTGCACAAAACTTTTTGAGCAGAAAATGTATCTAACGCGTCCGTTAGACATCCGCTACGCATGTGGGGAACATCCGTTAGACATCCGTCGTCATCCATTACGTGTCCGCTATATCCTCTAGGCATCCACTGCGCATCCATGCAACTCACATCCACTCCAGTGGAAAACAGACACAGGGAGGAAGCGAAACGGACACGGAACGGACACGCAGCGTTAGTTTAGCACGACGGGCGAAAGGATGAAAGCTAGATGCAGCTTGCATAACGAAGCATTAAAAGGAAAAAACGTTCGCATCAGGGGAAGTATCTCAATATTTAGATGTCTGCCATGATGTCTAGAGGATGCAAAAGGAACCTCCGAAAACATATTTTCCTATAAAAAGGGGGAGGAATCCACCTGGAGCTCACTTTCAGTCCAGCAGCCCCTGCTGTGCAGAACCTCTTCAGCCTATCTGCTTCTTGTTCTCCACGCATCCAGTCTATCTCCACATGGATCACTCACCCCACACACACACTCCTTTTGGTAGCCACCACTCGTTCTAAAACCAGACAGGCGAAGCAATCTAACAGGCCTTTTCACCTGTTCTACGTGAAGAAAGGGAGGCCCAAGGAGTGTCTGGGTCCGAAGTGGATCGCCAGAAGAGCAGACTGTATCGGATGGAAACAAGCTGATGGTGGACGCTGAGGAACGAAGACCTCGTCGCATTCTGCAGAACTTCACATGATGGATGCTGCCAGCCATGTTTGATGAAGTTGTGGAGTGGCTGAGACCCAGGTTGACCAAGCAAACACACAAACGTTCTGGCCCAGCCTGGACCCTTGGGCTCAAGGTGGCAACTGATCTTGCGCCCCTGGCCTCAGGGACCACGTACAGGAGCATGCAGTAGCGGCTGAGGGTGCACACAACACATCAAGCATGTGGCTCAGAGAAGTGGTGCAGGCCATCATCGGAAGAATACCTGGAGGAGCTTCGCTGCAGTGCCCTCCACTGAACAAGGCTGGAAGAAAGTTGCAGAGCAGTGGTTATCAGAGGTGGAACTCCCCCACACCGTTGCACCCATAGATGGGAAGCACATGGCCTGCAAAGCTCTCAGCGCCAAGTCAGGGTCCACTTATAAACCTACAAGGGCTTTCTCGCATCCATCTCTTCGCCATGGTCGATTGCTGACTTACAAGTTTCATGTACATTGATGCTCAAGGCAACGGGGTCATTTCAGATGACATGGTATAAAACGCCATCACCTCAAGAGAAGGCTGATATGCAATAGTCATCTAATGGGCTACCAGATCCAAGACCCCCTGCCCATACGACACACAAGATGTGCCATACTTCCTCATCGGGGAGAACGGACCTTCTCTTCAGACTATTCATGAAGCCCTACACTTCCCGATCCTCCAACCCATGAAGAGAGGAATCTTTCTAACTACAGGTGTCCAGGGCAAGG